>CM076571.1:331677852-331880352 GCA_034641835.2 Pinus albicaulis
TTGTTCAAGGAAGTGATTTCCCCTATAATGATTTACCAATCTTGAAACTTTAAAAGCAAATTGAAATTACAATGACAAAACTTAAAAGAAAGTAAAAGTGTACTGCTGAAATGAAAAGGTGCTACTAATCTAATGAATCAAAACAGGAAACTAGTGAACATGAAAACTAAACTATTCTTGCTGCCAACTGAACACAAAAGAAACTACGCTTATGGAAATTCAAAATTGCAATGAAATAAATCTAAATCAGATTACATCAATTCATTTTCTGACCCTTCATCATTAGACCAGCTATGACTTGCGGAAGTAATCATAAACAACTTGTGTAACTGATATTTAATTCGCAGAAAGTAAACTAATACTAAACCATACACACATGATTCAATCCCTCACCATCAGTCTAGCTGTGGCTTTCGGAGGCAACTGAAGATGTCATACATGATTTAATATATCTAAGTTTGCAGAAAAAGAAACTAATACTAAACTACACATTTCATAATGCAGCCCCTCACCATCAGTCCAGTTGTGGCTTTCGGAGGTAACTGAAGACGCTATGAGCAGCTTAATATATCTAATTTTGTAGAAAAGAAACTAATACTAAACTACACATTTCATCATGCAGTCCCTCACCATCAGTCCAGCTGTGGCTTTCGGAGGCAACTGAAGACACTATGAGCAACTTAATATATTTAAATTTAACTACTGAATCAGATAAACAAAAATGAAATGTACAAAGCAAGACTGAAGTTAAACAAATGCTATGAAAAGGAAACTAGCAGCAGAATAATGTTAGTCTCATATCATTAGCCAAAATACTATGAAAATGCCCGGGCTGTCTACCTAAAACCTGCACAAGAAAACTGATCAGTGAATTAACAATCATAAAAACATGAAAGACAAGAATGCAATGGAAATTATAGAAATGTATGAACAGAAATAAAACAACTATGAAATATGAACATGTAATGGATTATGATACAATGACTTTTTAAAGAAATGAAATGAAATATATATACATTAATACACAGAACCTCGGCTGAGCAGGGGCCCTCTACACAGCTTTGGTACGATCCTCAAACACGAATTAAGTTGAAAACATAGTCTTTTCACATTAAAAAGCAGTTCATTACAGACTGGTAGTATTACGGCTCAAGGCAGCGTAATCACTACAAAGCTAACATAACAGAGTACGCACATCAACTATCAACTGACAATGATCAACTAACTCTACGTGCGTATGCAAACGCTCTATATAAAGCAATAAACTGTAACTGTCTCCTGAAGTTTATGATAGCAGCCAGCACATAGACCACTAAGGCCACGGATATAGGAGTATGGCCATGTTGGAAAACGGATCTATGGAAGGTGGGTGCTTGAATTCAACTCCAGAACTTTGCACAGATGTCAATTAACCTCCGCAAGCTTAGAAACGGCCGTATGGATGTTTATATGCCACGAAACAGAGTCTAGACGACATAGAACTCCATAGTTGACTTCCACGTGGATGGCTTTGACCGTGGCTTTCTTTGACGAATTTACTTGAACCAATAGGACACGAACCATGTCCTCGTCATTCCTAGCTTGCCCATGTGGCTCGTTTCCTTCGTAGACACCTGTAGCATAGATTTCCACAAAATAGCTGCGGAAAGTTGCAGCAGCTGCGGAAAGTGACAAGTTTCCGCAGCTGTATGAACAAAATCTAAATAAAATAGAAAACACACAAACATAATTAAAAACCATGTTAGATACCCTTTTGCACATGATATTGACAATTTTTTGAAGGTTTAGGTGAGTGAAAAAGATATGGAAAAGTGTATGGAAAAGAGGCAAATTCGGGACTCAACATACCCCCACTGTGAAGGTGTTGCATGTCCTCATGCAACCAAAATTTTGATACTATTTGTTCAATTCATGTGCCTTGATACTTCAGCCAGCACATCTAACCCCCTTCTCTTCTTCTTTGGTACTGCCATCATTCTGGGTTTCTTCATTAAGCACCTGAATTTTATATTCACAAGTGCTCTGCTCAATTTTTGGCATTTCCTTTTTAACTTCTTATTCTTCTTTTTCCAAATACCCAAATGTAACATAGTATTGTCATGGATAATCTTGTCCAGTTTGCCTTGCTCTTTGAGTGTTTCATTTTCATTTTTGATATGCCGATTCAAAAGCTCAAGCTCAAAAATCTCTTGTTTTAATGACTGAACTAAATCATCCTGCAATGTATGAGGCTGGATGGAAGAGGTACTTGGACCTGTGGCTGCCTTCTCCAAGGACTCTATATAGTCATATACCATTTGCTGCTTGGGGTCTACTTCCGGTGTCTTTTTCATTGGGCTGTCCCCAAAGTGCTGCAAGGGAGAATTATGTTCAAAATCTGGCCGAGGAGAACTTACATCAATATTTTGTTGAGAATAAGATGGAGTATGCTCATTGTCTGATTGGGAGTAAAAGGAGTCAGGTTCACTAACTGACTGAAATGGACTATGGTCAGTTGGAGACTGTTCAGATGTCTCCTCACCCAAATCAATGAAATGAGGACCTTTAATTTGTGTTTTTCTCAATTTTCCCTTAAGCCTGCTGCTTCTCCTCACATGCTGTGGTACACTACCCTTTTGTTCTTGTTTTCCTGTTTTTGTCTTCTTGGATAAAGATGACTGTTTTTGAAGAAAAATTAATCTTTCAGATAGAATTTGGTGATCTTCTTCTTCAGAAGAAGAAGTTTTATGGACAGCCTCAATAATTTCTTTCCCTTTTGGTATTGTTGGCTTCTTAGCTTTAATTTCCTTCTTCTTCCTTTTTACCAATCTCTCTTTCCTATCAGTTTTCTTCATAGTAGTAGTAGAAGTATCTTGGATTTCATCTACTTTTCTTTTCCTTCTACTTCTTTTTGCTGTGCTAGCTGCGGGAATTTCCTGTGTAGGAGCAACTTGGGTTTCAACATTTATTTTCTTTCTTCTACTCCTTCTAATTGGATTACCTTCAGGAATTTCCTGAGGTTCTTCAAAGAAGTTTCTAACTAGGAATTGTTCCAATGTATCTTTTCTTTCCTTTAGCTCCTTTTCAATCAGAATTTTTATAAGCCCATGGTGATATAAATGAGGCTCTACATCTCCTAGGTGTTTTTGCACAGTCACAGCCATTTTCTTCAAGCTATTGAGTAGGAAATAAGGAAGATTGAGAGTTTGGTTTTCAAGAAAATTCATCAATAGCCTAGTATGATACATGTACATAGAGCCAAAATGGCCTTCACATGTAATAAATTTCTGAACAATGAGTAGTAAAGTGGCCCATTCATCTTTTATTGCATGTACAGGGATTCCTCTTTTGAAAACAGTGATATCCATACCTTGATTTCGAAGGATTGTTCTCCATGCCTCATCACTGATACTTTTATTTTTGAACCAACGTTCTCCTTCCTGAAGAAGCTCTGTGGCTGCTGCTATTGATGCTTCATTGAACAAAAACTTGAGGTCTCCCACTTCTGCTTCCGAGCCATCAAATGATCTTGCAAACGCTTTTGTAACTTCTCTGTGGTAACCCCTGAATTTCTGAATAAAACGCAGCCATTTAGCTTTTCTCAACATCTCTTTTGCTTGTGGATATCCCTCTATAAATTTCGGTCCTTCCGGCTCTGCCCTTAATAATTTTCCCATTTTACTTCTCTGTGCTTCACAGGCTTACCTCTGTGAGGGTTTAAGTGGAAATGGAACGATGGAATACACAGAATCTAGCACAATACTGTGGGGATGTTATCACAAAACGGAAATGAGCACCATAAATAGAATGGAATAAGACTGTGGGTGGATATACGGGAATGAGAGTGAGCAAAAGGAACGGAATGGAGTGAAACAGGGAGTGAGAATGAGTAGCGTGGGGTTTTGTAAACACGACAGAGACACGACAAAGAGGTTAACAAAGTATAATGCATTCAGCCGCATTTTGAATTTTGGTGGCTGTGTAATAAATATAAACACGTTTCAATCAATGTTTATGAAGTTATGCGGCTTGTAAGAGTCCTTTGTCAACTCAAATACGTATCATTATCTACGGTCGGATATTTGAACATGAGTGAGAGTCGGAATTTCAATGATGAAACCATTGGTGAATAAATGCAAGAGGATAACATAGAGATCGTGGAAGGTTACGGGACTGTCAATATAATCATTGCGCGTTATGGGTAGAGCTCATAGTTTAAAATTACATAAAAATGTGTTTTTCGATACTATTTGAAATAAACTTTATTCATACCTTTGGAATCCTTGCTTTTGCCCTTGGTCTTCAACTGATTGATCTTCATTAGTGTCTTGAATTTTCCATTGATCCTCTCCTGCATTTTATTTCATAATTTATGAAAATAACAACTAACTGTACATTCTTTTTGAAAACAGAGTAGTAGTAGCTGCGGAATCTTCTCCTGGCTGCGGAAACTGGAGTCAGCTGCGGAAACAGATGTCAGCTGCGGAAACTGACACAGCTATTACTTGGCTGAAATAGAAATGAACAAATGACAAATGACCAGGTGGAAATGGTCATAAAAAGATTTTTATTGATGGAATGGATGAAATGAAGTGAAATGAAGTGAAATGAAATGAAATGGAATGGAATGAAATGGAGTGAGTGGTGAGATGAAATGAAATGAAAGACAGATTTTTTTTTGGAAAATATAGAGTGTCAGGTGTCCCTGATTTTCACCCCATATTTTCTGTATAAGACTGCCAATCAATGATTGGTTTTCAGGCTTATACCATTTTTTCTTCTTCTTCTTCTTCTTCTTCTTCTTCTTCTTCTTTTTTTTTTTTTTTTTTTACTTGAAAAACAAAAGCTAGGCTGGTGGAGAAGAAGAATTCTTCTGTACCAGCCTGATTGCAGAACTTTCTTGAAACAACTTGACAAAATCCTCTTTTGAGAGTGGCTTATGATAAACTTTCAATCTATGGCCATTCACAATAAGAGGAGTTTAAAACTCATCAATGGTCTTGATTCTTACAGCTCCATTGCTAAAGATCTTGTCAATCTCATATGGCCCAAGCCAATGAGTCTGAAATTTCCCTTGAAAATATTTAAACTTGGAGTCAAATAGCAATGCCCAATCTCCTTCTTGAAACTTCTTCTCTTTGATATATTTGTCATGCCATTTAGTTCTTTGATATTGAACTAGATCAGTTCTTAGAATTGCTTCTTGTCTGATCTCATCTAGCTCATTCAACTGCTCCATTCTATGCTTTTGGGCTTCTGATAAGTCCATTCCCAACTGAACTGCTATCTTGAAGGTCTTGACTTGGAACTCAATTGGGAACAAGACTTCTTTCCCATAAACAAGTTCATAGGGAGAATGTCCTGTTGTATTCCTCCATGTAGTTCTGTAGGCCCACAAGGCTTCTGGAAGCCTATCTGCCCAATCTCTTCTATGTAGATGAACAGTTTTGGTGATGATACTTTCAAGAACTTTGTTTGTGGACTCCACTTGACCATTTTCTTGTGGATGGTAAGGAGTAGATTTTCTGTGCTTGATTTTGTATTCTTCCATCAACTTCTCCACCAAATTTGATGTGAATTGGATCCCCTGATCTGTTACAATTTCTCTTGGAACACCAAAGCGAGTAAAAATATCCTCATAAAGAAAATGAACAACTGAATTTTCAGTAGCAGATACTAATGCTTTAGCTTCTACCCATTTAGTAACATAATCGGTGCAAACCAATATATACTTCTTTTGCTTCGATGGTGGATTAATTGGTCCAATGAAATCTAAAGCCCATTTTTCAAAGGGTTCAATGAGTACCTGTGTTTGCGATGGCATTTCATTTGAAAGGGTAGGTTTCCCTACTCTTTGGCAGCTATCACACCTTTTGACATATTGTTTTGCATCTTTGAAGAGGGAAGGCCAATAATATCCCAAAGAAAGGATTTTATAGGCCGTCCTTTTTTCCGCAAAGTGTCCGCCGCATGGTTCATCATGACATGCCTTAAGAATATCAGGCATTTCATCTTCCCTGACACATCTTCTGATCACAAGATCTGGCCCTGTTTTAAAAAATTCGTTAGAAATCCATGAATATCTTGAACTCTCTTGAATAATTTTTCGTTTTTCTCTTGGAAATAAATGTGAAGGTAGTTTCCATGTAACCAAATAGTTAGCAATATCTGCATACCAAGGGGTCTTAATAGTTACGGCAAACAAATATTCATCAGGAAACTTATCTTCTACAGGAGAATCTTCTTTAGTATTCTGAATCCTAGACAAGAAATCAGCTACTGTATTCTGTTTTCCTGGTCTATCCAACACAGTAATATTGAATTCTAGCAAAAGTAAAAGCCATCTTGTCACTCTGCCATTAGTAACAGGTTTGTTCATCAAATATCTAATTGCAGAATGGTCAGTATGAATAAAAGTTTCATAGCCTGTTATGTAATGTCTAAACTTATTAATTGCATGAACAACGGCTAAGAACTCTTTTTCAGTCACAGTATAGTTCAACTCTGTGGGAGTCAAATTTTTACTGGTGTAATAAATGGCATAAGGAATTAAATCTTTTTGACCCAACACGGCTCCAAGAGCTGTATCTGAAGCATCTGTAGAAATATGGAAAGGAAGTTTCCAATTTGGTCCTCTCAAGATAGGTGCTTCAGATATTCTTATTTTCAAAGTTTCAAAAGCTGATTGACAATCAGGATCCCATTTAAATTCACAGTCTTTTGTAAGCAATTTGAAGAGTGGAGATGCTATTTTAGTGAAGTTTTCTATAAATCTTCTATAGTAACCAGTAAATCCTAGAAAACTTCTAAAATCTCTTTGACAATTTGGAATAGGCAACTTGGAGATGACTTCAACTTTTGATCTATCAACCTTAATCCCATCTCCTGAAATATGATGTCCTAAAACAATCCCTTCGGTAAACATCATAAAGCATTTTTCATGGCTTAATGAAAGGTTTGTTTCTTTACATCTTATGAGAACTTTTTCCAAATTTTCTAATGCCTCTTCAAATGAATTACCATAAACTGTAAAATCATCCATATAATCCTCTACACAATCATGGATTAGATCAGAAAAAATTCCTAGTACTGCTCTTTGGAATGTTGCGGGTGCATTACATAACCCAAAAGGAAGCACTCGGTAGACAAAAGTTCCCCATGGACAAGTAAATGTGGTATTATCTTGATCTTCAGGTGCTACCTGAATTTGATTATAGCCACTAAAACCATCCAAAAATGAAAAGTACTTTTTACCTGCTAATGTATCTAATACCTGATCGATAAAAGGCAAAGGAAAGTGATCCTTCAAAGTTGCTTTGATCAATTCCCTGTAATCAATGCATACCCTCCATTTACCATTCTTTTTAGGTACTATAACCAAAGGAGAAACCCATCGGCTATCTGAAATTGGATAAATGAAGTTTACATTGAGTAGTTTTTGGAGCTCTTCTTTCACTATCTCTCTAAGATTTGGATTCATCCTTCTTTGAGGTTGTCTGATTGGTCTACTGTTTTCCTCAATATAGATATGATGGATGCAAGTCTTAGGATCAATACCCTTCATGTCAGTATACTCCCATGCAAATGCAGTAGAATGTTTTTGCAAGATTCTGGTTAGTTCTTCTTGTTGTGACTTCTCCGGATGTTTGTTGATATTCAATGTCTTTTCTGGAAAAATCTCAATAGCAGAATTACCAAACTCTTCCATAGAGTAAAGAGACATTTGTCTTGATGATAAATATTATATGTCAGATTCCAACTGAAATTGTGTGGGGTCATATTCTGAAGTTATCTCAAAATTTTCTAATGTGTTCAGAATTTGACTATCCTCACTAATTTCAGAAATGGTAAAGACGGGTTGTATAGTGTTCTCATCATCGACCCATTCATTGTCTCCTATTTCTGTAATTGCTCTTGCAGGAGGATACAAATTGAATTTCTTTGTCGAATTACCATTAGAAATGTACATGTCTCCAGATCTACAACTAATAAAAGCATCAGCTGTGGCCAGCCAAGGTCTTCCTAAAATAATTGGATGTCCTCCTAGATTGCTTTTGGAAGTCAAAATCATAAAGTCTACTGGATATTCCCAAGAATCTAAGGAGACTGAAATATCTTCTAATACACCATCTGGTTTAATAACCGATCGATCTGCAAGTTGCAATAAAGTAGGTGTAAAAATAAGGTTAGGAAGTTTTAACTGTTCCATAGTTTGTCTACTCATAATGTTGATAGCAGCCCCTAAGTCAATCAATGTGTTTGGAATTTCTATCCCATTTATATGTGTCTTGACAATTGGACTTTCTGGATCTACATACTTCTGCATGGTAATTTTTCCCATCATAATGTCTGCAATCTTTCCTACCAGGTGGATTCTTCTTGTGTCCTTTAGCTTTCTTCCTGGTCTTTTGAAACTCAACTCCTTTATGGTTTTTGCTAGAATAGGAATTTCTCGAATGGCTTGTAGCAGTGGAATCTTGATACAAACATTCTTCAATTCATCTAGAAAGTCATAGTTAGGCAACAAGATTTGTTTTTCCACCCCCTTATCAATTTGTAGTCTTTCCGGAAAAGGAGGTGTAGATGAAGATACGGGTTGCTCAACTATAGGAGTTGTGGATGTTAGCTTTTCTTTTTCTTTTTGAATTTTTGAATTTTGAAGAGATTCTTCCTCAGAACCCTTATTGACTTGAAGAGAGTCCTCCTCAGAGGTATCTTGCTCTTGAATATCTATGGAAGGTTTTTCTAAGACTCTACCAGATCTGAGTTGTACATCGTTGAGAGGAACAATCATATGGGTAGGAAATTGTTGTCCTTCTACCATATAAGTAGTTTGAGGATTCTTATTGTTAGGATTTGGCAATGGCTGAGCTGGAAGTTGATTTGTCTTCTGTTGGTATGGGAGCATGAGTTGAGGATTTGTATTTGGTTGAGAAGGTTGTTGTTGTGGAAATGGCAATGAAAGTTGTTGTGGATTTTGGTTTGGAAATTGTAGAGCTTGTTGATTTCGCATCTACAACTAATAAAAGCATCACCGTGGCCGCCCAAGGTCTCTCCAAATAACTGATGTCCTCTGATCGTTTGTCAAAACATAGTGCTCATCGACTCCAAGAACTGTAAGAGATCAAAGGCCTTCACTACACCATCTGGTTAATAACTGATTGACTCTGCAGTTACACAAAGTAGTGGAAAATACAGTTAGGAAGTTTAACTGCCCATAGTCTGTTTATGTATAATGTTGATAGCATTTCTTGTTTGTCCAATGTCGAATTCTATCCATTGCATGTGGTCTGAGTTTCATCAGGTTTCCTGATCAACTATTTCCTCAGATGGTATAATTTTTCCACTATATTGTCTTGGGTCTTTCCACGGAGATGGTTCTTCAGGTCCTTTAGCTTCCTTCCTGGTCTTTTGAAACTCAACTCCTTTATGGTTTTGCTAGAATAGGAATTTCTCGAATGGCTTGTAGCAATGGAATCTTGATACAAACATTCTTCAATTCATCTAGAAAGTCATAGTTAGGCAACAAGATTTGTTTTTCCAACCCCTTATCAATTTGTAGTCTTTCCGGAAAAGGAGGTGTAGATGAAGATACAGGTTGCTCAACTATAGGAGTTGTGGATGTTAGCTTTTCTTTTTCTTTTTGAATTTTTGAATTTTGAAGAGATTCTTCCTCATAACCCTTATTGACTTGAAGAGAGTCCTCCTCAGAGGTATCTTGCTCTTGAATGTCTATAGAAGGTTTTTCTAAAACTCTACCAGATCTGAGTTGTACATCGTTGAGAGGAACAATCATATAGGTAGGAAATTGTTGTCTTTCTACCATATAAGTAGTTTGAGGATTCTTATTGTTAGGATTTGGCAATGGCTGAGCTGGAAGTTGATTTGTCTTCTGTTGGTATGGGAGCATGAGTTGAGGATTTGCATTTTGTTGAGAAGGTTGTTGTTGTGGAAATGGCAATGAAAGTTGTGGATTTGGGCTTGGAAGTTGTGGAGCTTGTTGATTTTGAAAAGATGGAGGATATTGATAAAATTGAGCAAATCTCCCATAAGGATTTTGCATCCCTTGTACCCATGGCTGATATGAATTCTGATGTTGGGGCCAAGGTTGTTGCCAAGGATTCCAATTTGGTGGGGTTTGAAGATTCATATGGTTATTAAACCCTTGAGATTGTTGTCCCTGCCAAGGTCTCCTTGCGACAAAACAGAGAGATTCTACTGAATTTGGATCTTCTTGAAAAACAGCTTTGAGTCTAGGGATTGAAGGACAATCCTTGATCTCATGATTTTCTGAGCAAATCATACATGTTTCTACAACTTTTGCATCCAAGGGACATTCCCTTAAAGCATGTTTCTTTCTACATTTTGGACAAAAGATGGCTAAAGCATCTGTTTCTGCTTTCTGCTTGTTTTGGATTTTAAGGGTGTCTAGTTGTTCACTAAGGCTCCCTAAGATATCAGTTTTAAACTTATCAAGCATATTACCAATCTCTGCCCTACTTACTGATCCAGTTGCAGATTTGTTAGCCCTAATAAGAGAAGAATCCCTAGGCCCTTTTCCAGTTTTAGATTTTCCCCTTGAGAGATGGATACATAGTTCTGTTATGTCACGAAATGGAAGGTGAGATATGTCTCCTTTCCCCATCATGTTTAAAATGTCTATCCATTCATCTCTAATGGCTTTTAATAGGAGGGCTTTCAAGGTTTCATTATCTAAGTTGCTCATCTTTGCTCTTTCCAAGTTGTATTGAAATCTTTCAATTAAGTCTTCCAAATTTTCATCTTCTTTTTGCATCATTTTGAATACCTCATCCTTGTGATTGGTGGGCATACAATAATCCAAGTATCTATCCAAAAATGTTTGTTTCATATCATTCCAAGTCCTGATAGATTGAGTGGCTAATCCCATGAACCATTTCAAAGCATATCCCTTCAATGTTGAAGGAAACAGTTTGAGTTTTTGAGAATCTTCCATATAGTCATAAGTTCGGCACACAACTTCAAACTCAAACAGAAATGTTTCAGGATCTTCACTTCGCAATCCATAAAAATTAGGGAGAACAGATGGTGAAATATTTTTCATTGTTGCATGAGTTTCCTCATCAACTATAGGGAATCCAAGCAAATTGTCCCTATTTCTACCATCATTTTCTTCACCATTGTTATCTTCATTATCTCCTCCTCTTCTACCTCCACCTCTATTTATTAATTCCTCTGCCATGATAGTTTCTTTAGAGTCCTTATAGTCCTCTAGTTCTTCTACCAAGGAAGGATGAGAGAAAGTCTCTTTGTTTTCTAAGTGGGTTTTAGTAGGTGGTATGGGAGAATCCTCTAATTCAGCTGTTCCTTGACTTCCAAAAATCTTAAGGCTAGGGGTAGATGGTGGTGAATCTGGTCTATGCCTTGAAGAAGATGGAGTTGTGAAAATCGAACTCTTGGCTTTAGCTATAAACCTTCCCCTAGAATCTCTCGCTCTATGCATGTCATTTTTTTTTTTTTATTTTTTTTTTTAAAGTTGGGATAATAATTCTCTTTCTGATCTTCCAGATCACACTAGGTGCAAGAAGAGAGCATACTTAAGAAATTACTAAACCAATAACTCTCTTTTCTGATCCTCCAGATCACACTAGGTGCAAGAGGAGAGCATACTTCAAGAAGTTATCAAGTTTTCCTTCTTTTATGATTTTATGTTTTTTTTTTTAAGAAATTGGCTACCTAGTTACACTTCCCCGGCAACGGCGCCAAAATGTTTGGTCAATTTAGTGTGTCCTAAATTGCTGCATTTAATTTGTCAATCCGGGAATCGTAAGCTGATGAAGTGCGGCGCACTATATGTGCAAGATAACCTCTTTCTTAAATTTTTGTCGTTTTTGGTCTTTCTAAGGTGAAATGGAAATTCTAAAATGAAAAACAAGTTTGGTTATATTTGTTCAAGGAAGTGATATCCCCTATAATGATTTACCAATCTTGAAACTTTAAAAGCAAATTGAAATTACAATGACAAGACTTGAAAGAAAGTAAAAGTGTACTGCTGAAATGAAAAGGTGCTACTAATCTAATGAATCAAAACAATAAACTAGTGAACATGAAAACCAAACTATTCTTGCTGCCAACTAAACACAAAAAAAAAACTATGCTTAAGGAAATTTGAAATTGCAACAAAATAAATCTAAATCCGACACATCAATTCATTTTTCTTTCATCTTCTTCATCATTAGACCATTTGCGACTTGGCGGAAGTAACTTTCAGTAAGAACTTATACTCATATTTGGACCATAGAAATAAACCAATACTAAAACCATACACACATCTGATTCAATCTCCTCACCATCACTCCAATTGCGGCTTTGAGTAAATCAACTGGTGGACAGGGTTAACTGATTTAATATATCTAAGCTCGCGTAAAAGAAACTAATACTAAACTACACATTTCATAATGCGCCCCCTCACATTCACCACTGTGGTTTTCGGGAGAATCAAGATCGATGGAGTTGTACTAATATATCTAATTTTGGCAACAAGAAACTAATACTAAACTACACATAAAATCATGCAAGTCCCTCACCAATTACACCAGCTTTCGGAGGTAACCGAAGACACTATGAGTAGCTTAATATATTTAAATTTAACTACTGAATCAGATAAACAAAACTAAAATGTACAAAGCAAGACTGAAGTTAAACAAATGCTATGAAAAGGAAACTAGCAGCAGAATAATGTCAGTCTCATATCATTAGCTAAAATACTATGAAAATGCCCTGGGCTGTCTACCTAAAACCTGCACAAGAAAACTGATCAGTGATTTAACAATCATAAAAACATGAAAGACAAGAATGCAATGGAAATTATAGAAATGTATGAACAGAAATGAAACAACTATGAAATATGAACATGTAATGGATTATGATACAATGACTTTTAAAGAAATGAAATGAAATATATATACATTAATACACAGAACCTCGGCTGAGCAGGGGCCCTCTACACAGCTTTGGTACGATCCTCAAACACGAATTAAGTTGAAAACAGAGTCTTTTCACATTAAAAAGCAGTTCATTACAGACTGGTAGTATTACGGCTCAAGGCAGCGTAATCACTACAAAGCTAACATAATAGAGTACGCACATCAACTATCAACTAACAACTCAACAACTCAACAACTCAACAACTAACAACTAACAACTACGTGCGTATGCAAACGCTCTATATAAAGCAATAAACTGTAGCTGTCTCCTGAAGTTTATGATAGCAGCCAGCACGTAGACCACTAAGGCCACGGATATAGGAGTATGGCCATGTTGGAAAACGGATCTATGGAAGGTGGGTGCTTGAATTCAACTCCAGAACTTTGCACAGATGTCAATTAACCTCCGCAAGCTTGGAAACGGCCGTATGGATGTTTATATGCCACGAAACAGAGTCCAGCCGACATAGAACTCCATAGTTGACTTCCACGTGGACGGCTTTGACCGCGGCTTTCTTTGACGAATTTACTTGAACCAATAGGACACGAACCATGTCCTTGTCATTCCTAGCCTGCCCATGTGGCTCATTTCCTTCGTAGACACCTGTAGCATAGATTTCCACAAAATAGCTGCGGAAAGTTGCAGCAGCTGCGGAAAGTGGCAAGTTTCCGCAGCTGTATGAACAAAATCTAAATCAAATAGGAAACACAAAAACATAATTAAAAACCATGTTAGATACCCTTTTGCACATGATATTGACAATTTTGGAGGTTTAGGTGAGTGAAAAAGATATGGAAAAGTGTATGGAAAAGAGGCAAATCGACTCACCGTATGATCGCATGGAAGCAGATAGAAGATAACGTCCAAGGAGTTCGTATTGTGGCTGTATTCCAAAGCCCACCCGATGCAATTTAAGTCGATGCATGGCAAAAGAAGATGGCGAAGGATCCTGTTGGAGGCGTCAAGGATCATATTGTATCAGCTCGCATGGAAAGGCTTCTCCATATTTAATGTAGAAAGCTTTGACGAATCTATTCCAGTGTAAGAGTGACCAAAGGAAGCCGGCGCTCAAAGATAAGCTCAGGAACATCAAGATGGAAAAGGCGCTGGCGCACGCTAAATATCTCACGGTTCACTCAGTTGTAGATGAGCCGAAGTGTGGGGGTGGCTGTCAAAGTTTCACCGATGCATGCTTGGTTTCCAAGTGTGCCGATTGGTGTGGTTCTTGGATAGTGGTGTGTCATTTCATATGACGAGAGATCGAGATTTGTTCTCGCGATTCCGGAGGACAAATATTTGGGTGTGCACATCGAGATGGGCGATGATGGTAGATACAAAGGCGACTAGTATCTGCATCTATATCCTTTCGTAGGGAGTCTGTAAGCCCTTTGTATTGAAGGATGTCATGCATGTACCTGGGTTGAAGAAGAACTTGATCTCTGTGGCGATGTTGGAAGATAAGGGGTATGATGTGGTCTTCAACGAAGGAAAAGCATTCCTGCGCAATAAGACTACAGGAGAGACCCGAAAGATAGGGGTTCGAACCAAGAACCTTTATCAGTTGCAGGTAGATGGCTGCACAACTATGGCATGAAAGGTGGGAGAAGTGGTGAGCCGGGATGATGAGGGTGAACTGTGGCACGGGAGATTGGGCCACCTTCACCATGGAGCTTTGAAGATTCTCACAAAGAGATTTTCATCAAGCCTTAAGGGCACCCTTGCGGTCAGATCGCTGCAAGGGGTGTACCGGGTGTACTTTAGGAAGTATGTGAAGACCACTTTTCATGAGAAGGATAGTCGCACCATGACGATCCTTGAGAGAATTCACACAGATGTGTGTGGACCTTTCTTAGTAGCTTCAATAGAAAAGCACAAGTATTATGTCATATTTGTTGATGACTTTTCTCATAAGTGCTGGATTTTCTTCATGCAGAAGAAGAGCGAGACATACTCAAAGTTCTGTGAGTTCAAGGCACCGATCGAGAAGGAGTCAAGAAGAAGGTGATTGCTCTAAGGCACATAATCTGGTGGTAAATTCATCTCACGAATTTAAGGAGTTCTCATAGCCGTTGAAGGGATTCGGAGAGAGCTCATCGCACCCCATAACCCACAACAGAACGGGGTGGCTGAGCGGAAGAACAGAACTATTGTGGGTGCTGCACGGGCGATGTTGCATGATCAGGGCCTACCCCTTCACTTGTGGGCTGAGGCATGCAACACAGCAGTATATGTGTAGAACCATTTTCCTCACAAGATTCTTGGCATGAGTACACCAGAGGAGGCTTATTCTAGCAAGAGGCCTGACATTTCCCATTTGCGGATTTTTGGCTCTCCTGTCTACATGCATGTGACGAAGGATGCAAGGAAGAAGCTGGATCCAACCGCCGAGGTTGGAATATTTGTGGGGTACACTGATACACCCCACAACTATCGGGTGTATGTGTCAGACAGTCGCAAGACTGTTGTGCGACGGGATATTAAATTTCAGGAGGAGAAAGCCATGCAATGTTCGCTTGAGAGGGAGCCACACTTGCATGCGTATGAGGAGTCGCTGAATTCCTATGAGGAGCTTCCAAATGTGGATCACCACAAGAGGAGGTTCGGAGGTGGAAGAAACCACCCGTGCGCTGCCAACCATCGCAGGGCGCATGCGCACTCACACGGTTTGCGATCGTCGGGGATGCGTGAGAAGGTTGTAAGACCACCTACAAAGACAGCAGCCGTAGACAAGTCACCGGATTGGTACACCGGATACATGGCTCTTGTGAGTCAATGTGTTGTGACTTGAGCCATCCTATTTGGAGGAAGCCGTGGAGGAACCCGCATGGGTTGATGCCATGATCGAGAACATGACTCCGATCGTCGTGAACAGCAAGTATGAGATTGTCCCAAGACCGGTGGGGAAATCAAAGGTGGGGGTTCGCGATGGATCTACAAGGTGAAGCAAACAGCAGATGGGAGTGTGGATAAATACAAGGCTATATTTGTGGCCAGAAGATTCTCACATGTGGAGGGATTGACTATGAGGATACTTTTGCACCGTTTGCAAGGTACTCATCGATTATATCCATCCTTGTGCTCTCAGCACAGATGGGGTGGCAGATAGATCATATGGATGTAAAGACAACCTTTCTCAATGGAATTATTGAGGAAGAAGTGTACATTGAGCAGCCAGAAGGTTTTAAGACCTTTGACAGGGAGTTGCATGTGTGCAGACTCAACAGAGCACCGTACGGCTGAAGCAAGCACCTCGTGCTAGTACACACGGATAGACGCTATTCACCAGGCTTGGAATCTCCAAGAGTGAGGCGGATCCAAACTCCGTACCCGTACTGTGGTGGAGGGGAAGCCGTTGATCATCGTATTGTAGTAGATGATCCGATTTTGACCGGCGATGAGCAAGCTGATACTTTCATGCAAGGAGGATCTTGCACGAGAGTTTGAGATGAAGGACTTGGGCATCCTTCATTTTTTCCCCTCGGGATTGAAGAAAATGCGCAAATGAGGACTGATTGTTTCTCAGCAAGTATGCCCAAGAGATTCTGGAGAAGTTCAACATGCATGGCTGCAAGCCTGTTGATACTCCTTTTCCTGGTGGATGGAGGAAGGAGGATGCTACTTCGGCGAAGGTAGTGGATGCCACTGTTTATCGACAGTTGGTGGGGTCGCTTATGTATTTGGCCAATACACGACTCGACATATGCTATGCTGTTAACCAACTTTTACAAGCTATGGTTAAGCCTACCAAGCTCTTAAGGAAAAATATGTATTGCGCTAGATATCAGACACATCGGGATATGGTCTATGGTGCAGCATAGAGGATGGAGCGGCTTCCGGCTTCACCGGGCGTGCATTGGGGCGGAGTCCAACGGACCGGAAGAGCACATCTGGAGGATTTTTCAGCATTGGGTCGACAGCAGTTTCCTGGTACAGCAGGAAGCAGAGATACATGGCACTCAGTTCAGCAGAGGCCGAGTACATGGCAGCTAGCTTGGCTGCATGCGAGGCTATTTGGATGAGGAAGATCCTCACAGGATTGTTCAGGTTGCATTTGGAGCCTACAATGATCTATTGTGATAACCAGAGTTGCATTAAACTCTTGGCTAATCCAGTATTTCATGATAGGTCCAAACATATCGAAATCAGGTACCATCATATCAGAGATTGTGTTCAGTGGAGAATCATAATGCTTTCATATGTTCCCACGGAGGATCAGGATGCCGACATCCTGACGAAGGCGCTCACCAGGAGCAAGTTCGAATTCCACAGAGGCAGGATAGGGGTTGCAGATAATCCATATCTTGCTGAGAGAGAGTGTTGAGAATGCAGCAAGATGATGGAGCTTAGTGAAATGAAGTCGCCTTCACTAAGTGGGCCCGCAGGCAAATTCTGGCGCAAAGTCTATTTTTAGACTATGTCTATTTTTAGACATATGGAGCATGGTTCGGGGATTCCAGTTTGAGATTCTTGGAGCATTGGTCATGTTGATAAAAATAGATGAGACTCTATTTTTTAGGTCGAAGAGGTCGAAGGCTATTTTTAGACTGCCTCTCCTAAAAATATGGAAGTCAAATATTATTTACCCTTAATAATATTTGGACTCTAAACAGCAGTTTACTCTCTTGGAGCACTTCAGTTCGAGCTATAGAAGTGGCTCATGCAACTGACAGAGGAATCACGTGGTTCCCAAGGGTTTGATGGCATCATGCATGGTTGACTTCAGTTAGAACTTCAGTGGCAGAAGTTTGGTGGAGTTAATGAGACAGATAGTGGAGTTGTGTTCTGTTTATTTTAGTTGAACTAGTTGAGATTAGTTTAATTAGCCAATCAATTAGTTATGAGTGGAGTGAATTAAATATTATTTAATTCATTAATTAGTAACTCATTATTCAACTCAAGAACACATCAGTTCACTACAGTGCATGATCAGTTCAGTGGAGACCAGTGAAAGAGGTAGATGAAAGGGTGGAGTTAGCTATCGGTTGTGACTATACTGTTGCTATTTGCAACACACAGATAGGTGGAGTAAGCCCATGAGGATTGCGCAGTTCAGGCTGGTGGTTTATCTATATAAAGAGGCCATCCCATAGCATTGAAACAAGCAATAGAGGCAAGGCAATTGGCGGTGAGTTTTGAACCAGTAACCTGTTCAAAACTGAGCTAGATTGTGAGTAACTTCATGAGAAAGTACTGAGTACTTGTGAGGAGTATTGTACTGAGTTTGTTACTTGATTTCTCCATTATAATATACACAATAGCTACAGGGTTTTCAGCTATAAGCTTTCCCCATACATACTGTGTTAATGTGTATGATGATTTGATGAGTTATCGCTTGATTTTATTTCCGCATGTGTGATGATCTGAGTTGATCTGAGTGGAAGAGATTATGTGTTGTGTATGAAGTTCAAATAGTATGTGACCAGGATAGTCTCAGTGGATAATTAATCATTATTCAGCAAATTTCTACATTTTCAATTGAGAGTTTAGTTTGTGAAGATGCTGCTGGAGAGATTTATACTGTTATGAGGCTTGGGATCTTTGTTGGAAGGTCACTTCAAATCAGTCACTAGGTTGTAACTTCTCCTTCTATCATCAATAAAGAGTACTTATTATTTTTCCCTACATACATCTGTATTGACTTTGATTTTCCATATTGAAAGATCTTGGTTGATGAATGTAGTTTATGCTTTACTGATTTAGCTAACTAGATTGAATATATATCTATATTATTGCATCTTCTGATGTTTCAATGTTCTTTCTTGCAGGAAGCATTCAGCTCACAAACCGCTTGAATTTGAAGCTGCAGTGGAAGTGACAGAAGGAGCCATTTGGAAGTGATTGAACAAGTAAGCCTCCAATCCTCTCTGTGTATCTATTCTGAGTTAGGAGAAATAGTAGCATAGCTTTTCACCTGTTGTTCTAGACTAGCACCTGTATAGGGAAGCATAATTTATCCGTAGATTATAATTCTAGCCCAAAAAAAACCTACCTTCTATTGTTGCCTTCATCTCCCTTATATGCTTTGTGAGCATTCGGTAGCCCTGGCCCACCTCAAATCTGCACTACACATGTGGCTACTAACCTCCATGAATATTGTGATGTTTCTCCATGTTCTCCATTTTCTCTACATTTAATTCCCACTCTCTCTATCATGCGTGCATTAGATGCACCTCTACCTCCACTATCTCATAATTAGTGCTCTATGATCTCACTTTTAATGCACCATGATCTCATTTGACTTCCTCCATGATCTCCATGATCTATCATTAATGTGGCATGATCTCCACTCTTCCTTCATGTAAGAAGTTGCTCCACTACTCCATATTGTAGATATATCTCAAAAGTATCCACATACACACATAAAAAGTGGATTTTATTCGTCTATGGGGTTTATGGGTCCCTCCACCCTCTTATTTACTTAATTTATTAATAAAAGTAAGAACTCTAATATTCCAATTAACTGGTGGAAAATTGGGAATATTACACTCTTAGCACTGGGACACATCTGGCCCAGTACTAGCCCATTTTCTTCTTCTATTTTATTGTTGAAGAAGAAGGATGGCACACTAAGGATGTACATCGAATATCGATCTCTGAACAAAAAGATGATGAAGAACCGATACCCCATTCCGCGGATTGACGAGTTGATGGATGAGCTGAGGGGATCAAAATTCTTCTCCAAGATTGATCTAAGTTCAAGATACCATCAGATCTGAGTGAGGGACCAGGATGTCCCTAAGACTATTTTCAGATGCCATTATGGCCATTTCAAGTTTTTAGTGATGCCCTTCGGTTTAACCAACGTACCGACCACTTTCCAGTCTTGTATGAACCACATATTTTATTTTCAGTTGAGGAAGTTCGTGCTGGTCTTCTTCAATGACATCCTTATATACATCCGCACTTGGGAGGATCACTTAAAACACATTAAGGTTGTGTTGTGTATCTTGGAGGAGCATCATTTCTATGCTAAGCTCTCCAAGTGCGAGTTTGGGTTGACAGATATGCTCTATTTGGGGCATACCATTGGTGTGGATGGAATGATATTCCACGAGGAGAAGATGTGGGCCATCCGAGAATGGTCAGAGCTGAAGAATGTGACAGAACTCGGGGGGTTGTAGGCGTCTGCACCTACTACCGAAAGTTTGTTGAGGGATTTTCCCGGCTTGCTACACCTCTCACAGATCTCACCAAGAAGGGGGAATTCAGTTGGACTAATATAGTGCATATATCCTTTGACAGGATCAAGGAGGTGATGAGTAGCTGCCCAATGTTGGCTTTTTCAGATTTCACGCAACCCTTCGTTCTGGAGTGTGATGCTTCAAGAGAGGGAGTGGGTGTGGTTTTGATGCAGGGGGGCCACCCCATAGCTTTCGAGACCAGGAAGCTGTTTCCGCATGAGAGGTTTTATCCTATATACGAAAAGGAGATGTTGGGCATTATGCATGCATTGGCCAAGTTCCGGCAATACCTGGTGGGAAACAGGTTTCGGGTGAGGACTGACCATAACAGCCTCTGATTTTTCCTTGAGTAGAAGAAGTTGCAGGAGAGGCGATAGAAGTGGTTTAATAAGATCCAGGCTTATGACTTTGACATTGAGTATGTCAAAGGGAAGAAAAACGTGGTGGTCGATGCTTTATCACACAGACCAACAGCACTATCCTTGATGAGCATAGATACAGACTGGAGGGCTCAACTACTGGTAGGGTATTCCAAGGACCATTTTTCTTCTGAGGTGTTGGATGGCCAGATCACATATGACAGGTACAGAGTGATGGATGAGGTTATTTACTTCAGGGACAGGATAATCTTGACTGGGGGTTCTCAACTTAAGGAGATGATACTGTGTGCCTCCCATGACTCACCATTGTCAAGCCATCAGGGATTCACGAAGACCTATAGGGCTATTAGGGAGAGTTTCTCTTGGATATGCCTCAAGGAGGACATACTCTGGCATGTCAGGGAGTTGGAAGTATGTTATAGGAATAAGGGGGAGATGAGCCACCCAACCGGATTACTACAGTCACTTCCCATTCCATAAGAAAAGTGGGAAAACATCTCGATGGACTCCATCATTGGGTTGCCCACGGTGCAGGGCAAGGATTGAATTTTTGTGGTCGTTGATCAACTAACAAATTATGCTCACTTATTTTCCATATCAACACATTACACATCTGCACAAGTGGCGGAGCTATTCTTCTGTGATATTTTTAGATTGCATAGTCTTTCAAAGACCATCGTCAATGACAGGGACAATCGTTTCATGGGCGGCTTTTGGCAGGATCTCTTTCATTTGGTGGGTACAGAGTTAATTCCTAGTACCATCTATCACCCTTAGATGAACGGGCATACAAAGATAGTGAACAAGTGGCTGGAGGGATACTTGCGAAACTATGTCACGGGGCAGCAGAAGGCCTGGCTACGTTGGTTGAATTTGGGAGAATATTGCTACAACACCACTTTCCACATGTCTATCGGTATGTCTCTATTTTATGCTTTATATGGATATCATGCTCAAACTTTTGTGGATGTTATGTTTGGAGCTAGAAAGGCCCTCGGGGCCAAGGACTGGATCCAAGAGATAACCAATAGGGTGCCCTGCTCGTGGATCTACAATTTTTCTATAACACCCTTGTGAAAGTCATGCAATGCTTTTAATGGGAGCGCAACAAGGTTTAGTCTGGTATTCTATGAGTTCCATGCATGCTATTGATCCTTTATAGTATCGAAATTTAGAGCTCCTAAAGGGATCTGCAAAGCTCAAAATTAAGTAGTAATTGCCAGCTCTGGACTTGCTAAACTCACACTACTTGGTGCCCCACTCGCTTGATTCACGCTCACTTGAAACACGCTCACCCGGGCTATGCTCGCTTGAAATCCACTCTCTTGCACATGAAATTATCTAAGGCCCTTATGGACCTCTACCAATACACCCCTGTATTTGTCCTCAATATTTCCCCAAAGGTGCTCAGTCACATGTTGGATAGTATCACCAATCTTGTTGAATTCCCCCTCAGTGAGGACCATCAACTCTGCGCCGTCGGAGTTATCTAATTTCATATTTTCTGCACACCTCCTGTACCAATGTTATATCTTCACTTGAGGATGTAAGGGGAGGCAAGGCATGTTGGTGCCATTTCAGCCTTCCATGATGGTCTTCTGGTCCTCTGACAGAAATCGCAAGCGTCGCAATATTCCCTTGGATCTTTATGCACTGTGGGCCACCATAGTCCACCCCTCAAAGTCTTATGCACGGTGACCTTCCCCGTGTAGTGTCCTCCAACAACTCCACCATGTGATTCTACTAGAATATTATGTCTTTCATGCTTAGGAACATACTTGCGCAGTATCTCATCGGGCCCCATCTTATATAAATGTCCCACAATCAAGGAAAAATATGTTGCCTTTACTACCACCTCTTTCTTCTACTTTGTAGTATACTCCGCAGGGGCTACTCCAGTAGACAAAAAATAGATAATTTTTGTGAAGTGATCATATGCAACCCTTATCACAAAAATCTCTGCATCAGGCAACCCCTCTTCAATGTTTGTCGATTCTTCCCCTGTCTCAATCCTCGATAGATGATCTGGTCCTGCATTCAAACATCTTGGCTTGACTATTACTTCAAAATCATACTCATGTAGCCATATACATATCTTCCCCCCCAACACAGGCTTGTTCACCAAGTATTTCATCACAGAATGATCTGTGAACATCTTTAAGTGACCTCCTAACAAGTAGTGTTTGAATTTCTGCAACGAGTATACCATAGCCAATCCTTCACACTCTATTGTGGAATAATTCCTTTCTTCCTTAGACAATTTTATACTCTCAAAAGCCATTGGGTGATCAATATCTCCCTCTGTTGTGTAGGTAAATCCCCTCCGCAGATAGAGGCGATCTGTATAGCCCTAGGGTGGGTCTAGCAGCAAGAGGACATGCTAATGCATCAATTAAAAGTTAATGAATGAAACTGAGTCGGGATAGATTTCCTAACTTTGTTCCAACGTAGTTGTCATAGCTGTGGTAGCACTCTCCCGATATTCATCCTGACACGTCGCAGTCCTTCAGCGGTGGTACTCAGTTGCCTGCACAAGGATCAGAGAATGATGGCAGCATACGAAACAATATTTGCATTCATAACTATTTAATTGGTCTAGGAGAATTAAATGTATTCCACAAAACTAATCATATCAAAGAAAGATGGGAACCAAAACATCAATCATGTATTAATTAGAAGAGAGAAAAATTTTACAACCAAAAGAGCCTTGACGTTGCAGCCTCCTTCAGCGGGTCCAGTCAAAACATGTCTCGAGCATTCGTCGGGGAATTGGACTTGGCGAGGCAATAAGCCTAGACTCTCTCTCGATAATAGGTCTCTCTCTGCTCTATCTCACACTAGCTATATCAAACCACTCAGCTATTCAACCATTTCATATATTGTACAAAATTTTCAACTAGCTGCATCTATGTGAGAGAGATGTATTTATAGGAGAGGAGGAGGAGCTTTGGATCCCTCAAATGGTGGAAGGGAGGCCTTATCCTTTGGGAGGTTGCTCAAAAGTAGGAAACAAGAAGCCAAAGGAAGATGTTCAACATTATTCAGTCGAACAACTCATGTTGACTCCGCTCATGAAGTGGTTGGAAATGGAAACTTCGCTTCTATATTTAAAAAAATTTCCAAAAATAGCTCGGCACGGGCAGTCCACTGAGACAAACCACCAATGGGCATGGGGCCCAATGTTAATTTCTCTATCAGCATAAGGCCATAACTTTCTGCCAGCACCGACCCAAAATCATGTGTTTTTGATGGTTTTTTCCAGGAATAGTAAACAGAGGAAATGGACCTCTCATGGCAAGGGATGAAATGACACTTTTTACAAGGCATGACACTACATATAATTCACATAAATGGTCCTCCAATGTCTGGGATTGGGATTGCAGGGACGGTGACAAAATTTTGTGTAACAGATGCCCCCCTAAAGCATGAGGTCCGAGAGAGAGGGAGAATTGAAATGCTTTACGATAACGCATTCAAACCAAAAACCATCATCGTAAGACCTGCATCTACAAATACAACTGATATATCTGATACATGAACATGTGGAATGGGTGCATCCATACATAATAGAGTACATATAAAACTAAGATCTGAGGTATGGATGCATCCATCCAGCAGTAAGGATCCATAAATAGACTCAAGTATGGTTGCAGCCATCTAATCAAAAGAATCGTGCAGATAGTCATGATAAACCAAAATATCTCGCAGCCTGGAATTTATCAGACAAAACCTAGGGTCTTGCACTCCATCTCGACCCGAACAAGTACAAATTCAAGCATGTGAATATGTGAGTTGAAGTCAAACATGCAAGAAAGTCACCTAATTACCATCTAATGACATAGGTTGTTAACAGCCGTGAGAGAAACCACCAATAATGACAATGGATCTCAAGGTACAACAAGTACAATCCATGAAATGTGAACAATAATCTGACGTCGAACACTCGCAAAATCACTCGATTGAAGTCCAATGATGAGGAAATGTCGTTGAATGTGAAGAACTTGCCATTGAGGTATGCAAGCTTCAAGGTACTGGAAGGGAGTCTCTAGATCAATTTCCTGGATAATGATCTGAAGTCAACAGGAATTGAACTGGTCAAAGGTGGCCATAATTTTTCCCACATCATCAACACGAGACATAGGAATATGATGATAGTGAATTAGGACCAAAAAGAGGATCAGAGGGAGGTTTAAAACTGCAAGTGGAAACTTCTCTTGAACATATCAGCAACACGACTCTGGATTTGGCAGTATTTGACATCAAGGGATATGAGGTCATGATGACATGGAAAAGAGCAGATGAGAGGTCAAAACAGATTACCCAAACCCCTGGAGGCAAATATGATGAAATGAGATGTCCCCAACCCAACACGAACGCAGATGAGTATCATGTTCAAGAGCAACATACTGCCGACACACTTGAGAACTGGTTCCATTTTCCCCCACCATTGCTAGCGAGTACCCCAATTATCCTTGGAAAACAAGCTTGAAGGGGATAGCATATGCTTGTCATGTAAGTTTTCCCTTCAAACAAATCCACCCTAGTACATTTTACGAGCCCTAGGAAGGAGGAACTCGGTGATGTCATGGTGACGGCTTCCGATGTCATTTAGATTTTAACGGGTATGACAAAGGAATAACTCAACATATTTTCATGTTTAAGATTTTGAAAAGAAGCGGAAAATAAAACTCTAGCAGGTCCCATTTTGTAGGTAGTCTCACAGATCCGAAAAGGTAGAAAACTATGTCTGAGCAAACCTCTTAGTCATGATAGGCTAAGATATTCCTTTTTCATAAATAATCTATCCCAGCCCAAAAAATGGGTAAATGTATACTAGGTAGATATTGTTTCGCAACCATTTAACGAGTTAAAAATGACAAGATTCTCGGAAATCTTTTCAATTTTCGAGAGTCAGAAAAGAGCTCAAATATGACTCTAAGAATGAATTTTTTGTATTTTTACCGAGTCCGAAAAAGTATAAAATACAACTCATTACTTCATCGTCGTCACGTTGAGGACCTGTCGCTGCATAAGAGATGCACGTAAAACCCATTTTTCGAAATAAATTAGCACAATAATAGAAAAAATATGCTTCAAAACCTAATTAGGGTTTTGAAAAGTTTATAAAATGCCAAAAGTGGTACAAAATAAATTACTTTTCACTTTTACCTCTTGTGAGCAATTTGTTACCCTTTTCACTGTGATTTTGTAGAGCTGACATCGGGAAATTCGGAAGGTCGATCGCAAATCCACCTGTTCCAGGCAAGAACTCATATTGTTAGGATATTCTGACATATTGGAAATATTTAAGATTAAATTAGTCTAGTGTAGAGTTAGGTAAAGTGTGTTTCTTTATTATGTACATTTATAACTTATAATCTGACAGTCATGATTTGTAGTGATCTGACGGTTCACTCTCTCCTCGGTATTAATGACACTTGATCCATGGATCAACACCTGATTGGTCCATGATTTCTATTTAAAGAGCATGGAGGGTCATTTTTCCGGTAACCGTTTATGAGAGAAACATATGTAATCTTTCTTTTTATATTAATAAATTGCCTGAAGTGGCCGCGTTGGCTCAGGCCGTGGACTGTTTCCCTCTTCAACGGTTTTAACCACGTGATAATACTGTTGTACTAATTTGTGATCTATTTTTGAGCAGTGACCTTTGGTTTTTTATCTAAGGAACTTACCCTGTAAATTCCTACATGGTATTGGAGCTATTTTGAGGGCCGCATCTGTTGTTGATCCAAATCCAAATCCAATTTGATTGCATGCGACTTCCGTTTTGTAGATCTACTATTTCTGAACATTTTCAGGCTTGGAGAACTGCTCTGTTGTGTTTGGAGCATCTGTTATAGTGAGGAATGCCTTTCATTTCATGCGAAAAGGTTTGTGTTTGCCCAAGTTATGTCATTTTAGATATGGAGGTATAAAGTATCTATTTTGCAGTTATATTTGTTAATAGTTCTGCTTATTTCGACTCCCTCTGTTTATTTTGGTTTTTAGGTTTTATTTATTTTCCAAATCTATACCCTCTTCTCTGTGTATGAACTTTGCTCTGCGCTGTGTGCGATTTCGGAAAATTAGAAACAGGATGAAAGGTTTTTTTTGCTACGTCTGTTCTTTCCCTGTGTCTTTGTGTGATCTCGGGAAATCATAAATAGTGAAAAAATAGATAGTTGCCAGTAAGGCTAACTGAAAATCTAACATTCTACCGTAAGGCTTGTATTTGATTTTTTTTTCCTTGGTTTTTGTGTTTTTTTGTGCAAGAAAAATCACTCACACCAAAGACTAAAACAAAAAAACAAAAAAAAACCCTTCCTCCTTTCAAACAATTACAGAATCCTTTTACTATCTCACCTGGTGAGAAGTTAGTTTATGAGAATAGAGGTCTTGGATTCAAGTCTCTTTCTCAAACTTCTTTTGTAAAAATTTGCTTGTTAAAGGGGCAGGATTTTTTTTTAAAGTTGAACTTTATCATCAAATTTCAAACCGTTCCCGTAACTATTCAGCGTTTACAATTCAGTTTTTTCAAAAATTCATAACTTCTTCATCCGGAAGCCATTTTTCGAGATGATTTTTTTAATCAGCCTAATTTTTTGAGATCTTTGCATTGGAATAGTTAGTTTCAGCTTTTTTCAACTTTAGTTTTTTTAAAAATGGAAAGTGCATGCCCGATTATTCTTAACGGCACAAATTATTTCCAATGGCTACCTCACATGGTAGATATACTTAGAAGTAAAGGGCTTTATAGAATAGCCACACGACAAGAAACTAAACCTTCTGATGATGATAAAGTCGCTAAATGGGAAAATAAACAAGTTCAAGCACGAGGGTTGATAGGAATGTCCATTGCTCAAGATCTTATATTTCATATCCTTGACATTCACACCCCTCATGAAGTCCTGGAAAAGCTAAATATTGTCTTTGGAATTCAAAATCAAATCAGGGCCCACCAGCTTGAAAATGAGTTGCTTACTTTGGACCCCAATAATTTCTCTTCTATTGAAGTTTTTTGTCCAAATTCAAGACCCTTAGACTTCTTTTATAAGGTTTTAAGGTCAAAAAGGAAGATGGTAGCCTCATCTATTGCATTCTTACTAATCTTGGCCCTGCATACTCTGTATTTGTTTCCACCTTCCATTCCACTAGAGAAGCCATCATTTCTTCAGGAACCACCTACAAGAACCCCTCTTTTGATGCCTTTTACGATTCTTTGATAAAATAACAAGAAAAACTCTTACACCTTGGTCTTATCACTTCTGGAAATGCTTCCAAGAAAGCCTTAGCAGCCCAGCAACAATCATATCAAAATAATCCCAAGAAGCAGTATCCTAAAAAGTATGGTCTGAAACCAAACAAGGGTCCTAAGCAATTTTAGCCGCAAACTGAAAAAGCAACTCATCAAAATGATAAGGCAAATAAAAACAAATGGAAGAAGACAGATATACATTGCAACTTTTGTAATCGTGATGACCATATAGATTCCAAATGTTTTAAGAATATGGAAGCCTTAGAAGCAGCAATGAAGAAGCACAACATCAGCTTGGAGCACTCTTCACCTTCATTTTCAATAATGGCACTTTCTGCTTGTGGTTGTCAAGCATCAAGATCTGGTTATGCATTAAATGTATCCTCTTCTTCTCATTCTCATGAGTGACTCATTGATTCTGGAGCTTCTTACCACATGGCCAAAAATAAATCCATGTTTTCTTCTTTAAATGATTCTAACACCAAACATATTTATGTTAGTGATGATAGATCTCTTAGTGTTGTAAGATCTGGAACCATTCATCTAGATAATGGTCAGTTTAATGATGTACTGTGTGTTCCTACCTTGTCATGCAACCTTCTCTCTGTTTATCAGATAACTCATTCAGGTGAAGGGAAAATAGTAGAATTCTCACCTCATGATGTTGTAATCAAGGACCTCAAAGATCCTAGACATATTTTAGATACTGGCATTGTTGATGATTCCACAAGGTTGTATAAGTTTGACAATTTTGGGTCATCATTTCTTCCCTCTATTTTTGTTGCTCATAATTATGAAGTGAGCAAACTTTGGCATGAGCGATTTTGGTCACTTAAACTATCTCTCTCTTCAATATCTATGTAAAGAAAATATGGTGACAGGTCTTCCTATGGTATCTTTCCGAGATGGTGTTTGCTCCGGATGTGTACTCGGAAAACATCATCGGGATAGTTTTGACAAACGTGCCTCGTGGCACGCTTCAACCCCTTTGCAGCTTGTGCACATTGATTTATGTGGTCCACTTCTTGTTGTCTCTTTCTCTGGTTTCAATTACTTCTTAACTTTCATTGATGATTTTTCCGCATGCACTTGGGTATACTTCTAAAAACTCAAGAGTGAAGTTTTTGACATGGTCTTGGCCTTTAAGGCCTTTGTTGAGAAACAATATGGACATCAAATTCTCAAGTTAAGATCAGACAATGGAGGAGAATATGTTAACAACAAATTTATCAACTTTTGCACTGAGCATGGAATTCAGTTGCAACATATTGTTCCATATACACCACAACAAAATGGTGTAGATGAAATGAAGAATCGCACCTTAAAAGAAATGGCTAATTGTATACTTCAATCTAAAGGACTTGGTCCTAATTTTTGGGTAGAAGCAATTAACTGTGCAAATTACATAGTAAATCGCACTCCTACTAAGGTTTTAAAGAATATAACTCCAGAAGAAGCTTGGAGCTCAATCAAAACAGATGTAAGTCACTTTCGTGTTTTTGGAAGTGATGCTTCGGCCCATGTTACAGATGCGAAACATAAAGCCTTAGAACCTAAGAGTGAAAAATGCATTTTTGTTGGATATTCTAAAGATGTCAAAGGATATAGACTTATTTAACCAAAATCCAAAAATATAATCATTAGAAGAGATGTAAAATTTGATGAAAAAATATTGGCCTGCGAGCCTAGTTCGGCAGGTGTGCCACCTTTGGCCTGCAAGACTGATTTGGCATATGTGCCACCTCTCTCTCTATCTCTTCTATTTTTAATAATGTTCCTTCTAGTTTAGATGATGGCAGCGAGGATGAAAATCCTCCTCCACCTCTTGAAATTATTCCTTTTACTCCACAACTTCCAAGATGGGTCTGTAGAAATTTATGAATACTAATAGTATTACAAGATTCTCCTGATCTAAAAAATTAATCTTATGTTAAATACATAATCCTTCCACTTAATTCTTTGTGGAAATTAAATAGCCAATTGCAAACACATGGAGAAAATCAATCGCACATAAACACAATTGTTTAACGGGAAAGCTTAAATCTAAAAACCCCAACTATCATATATTATGTATATCAATGGAAGCATGTAATAATCTCATACAAATCTTAGTACATGAAGCTCTCAATACAATCAACAATCATTACACGATGTCATGCAGAAATTTGCATATATATTCACCAATTTCTTGCCTCCTGATAGCCTGCTTCCATTGCGCAATCCCTGCTGAAGAAGACCTCTGAATGAATTTGAATTGGCCTTGCCTTGACTGTGCAATCCTCATTGGAATCTCCAATGTGTTTCAGATGCATTGAATGCATCACTATAGTCACAACAGATAGTCCATCTCACCCTTTGACCTATCTCTCCACTGGGTCTCCACTGGAACTGACATGCAAGTAGTTAACTGTTGTATTTGTTCAGTTGCAAGTGAGTCTCTAGTTATGAATTAATTAAATAATTAATTCACTAAACTCTCACTAGTGTATCTTCAGTTAGAACTAGATACAACTAGCACAACTGAGTTTAACTCACTTAACTAAGTTAAACTGAATAACAACTAACATAACTACTCTTCCAACTCTGTCACAACTTTTCCACTTCAGTTATAACTGAGTCCTCCATGCATGAGTAACCAACCACCCTAGGAAATGCGTAATTCCTTCAGACCACTGATTTGCCAAATCTATTCATTGAAATAAAGTGCTCCAAGAGAATAACTTTATATTTACTGTCGGATTATTATTAAGGGCTAATAATAATCGACATGCATCTATTTTTACATTGACTATCTATAAATATACTTCGCCTAATATTCTAAAAATAGAATCTCATCTATTTTTCACATTTGACCAGCCATCTACAAATAGCATCCTGCAACTTATAGAATATGCTCACCATGTCTAAAAATAGACATGCACCTAAAAATAGCCTGCGAGCCCCACTTAGTGAAGGTGCTTAATTTTCACTAAGCTCATCAACTTGTTGAATCTCAACACTCTCTCTCAACAAGATAGGGATTATCCTTCACCCCAATCCTGCCTCTATGGTATTCGAATTTTCTCCTGTTGAGCGCCTTCGTCAGAATATCTGCATCCTGATCTTCTGTAGGAATGTACTGAAGAAATGTGATCTTCCATTGCACACAATATCTGATATGATGATACCAGATATCTATCATGAAACACAGGATTAATCGAGAGTTTAATGCAACTCTAATTATCACAATGTATCACTGTAGGATCTAAATGAGAACCGAACAAACCGACCAGGATCTTCCTGATCCAAATAGCCTCACATGCAGCTTGACTTGCTACCATGTATTATGCTTCTGCTAAACTGAGTGCCACGGATACTTGTTTCCTGTTGTACCAAGAAACTGTTGTAGATCCAATACTGAAAACTCATCTTGATGTGCTCTTTATGTCTATTGGGTTGCCTTCCCAATCTGCATCTGTGAAGCCATGCAACTTCACTTCATCCATCTGTCTGTACCATAAGCCATACTCAGATGTGCCCCTGAGATACCTCGGGACATGCTTGCATGCCTTCCAAAAGAGCTTGGTAAGCTTAACCATCACTTGACTAAGATGGTTCACTGCATAGCATATGTCTGATCTTGTATTAACTAAATATATGATCGAACCCACCAAATGTCGATAAATAGTGGCATCCACTACCTCTACCGATGTAGCATCCTCTTTCCTCCAATTTCCTAGAAGAGGAGAATCCATGGGCTCGCAGTCCTCCACGTGAAACTTACCAAGTATCTCCCGAGCATACTTTCCTTGAGACACAAACATTTCACCTTCTCTCTGCCATATTTCCAATCCAAGAAATAATGAAGGAGGGCCAAATCCTTCATCTCAAACTCCTTTGCAAGATCTGCCTTGCATAAGTGTATCAACTACTCATCACCCGTTAGTATTAAATCATCAACATAAAGAACAATTATTAAAAGCTTACCATCCACCACAATTTGTTATAGGTTTGCATCCGCCTCACTCTTGGTGAAGCCAAGTCTAGTGAAATAGTTGTTGATCCATGTGTACCAAGCACGGGGTGCTTGCTTCAGTCCATATAGCGATCTTTTGAGTCTGCACACATGTGCCTCACTGCTGAAGATCTCAAATCCTTTAGGCTGGTCAATTTACACTTCTTCCTCAATGATCCCATTAAGGAACATAGTCTTCACATCCATCTGATGAATGTGCCAACCCATCTATGATGAGAGAGCAAGGATGGTCCTTATGGAATAATACCATGTGACAGGGGCAAAGGTTTCTTCATAATCAATCCCCTCGATCTGTGAGAAGCCCCAGGTAACAAATATTGCCTTATACTTCTTGATGCTCCCATTAGCAGCTTGCTTTACCTTGTAGATCCATCTTGAACCTACCACTAATTTACCAACCAGCCTTGAAACAATCTCCCAAGCATTGTTTCTAACAATGGAGTCATACTCCTCCACCATGGAATCTACCCATGTGGGCTCCTGTGTTGCTTCTTCAAAAGAAGATGGCTCTTTCATGATACACTTGCTCATAAGAGCCATCTATCCTGTAAATCGGTCAGGTGACTGTCTCTCTCTGCTCTGTGATGTAGGCACTCCTACATTCTATACCGCATCAAGCTTCAGTCTCTCAGCTTTTGTAGTACGCCTTCTACCTATTTTTATGTTTGGCTTTGTGTGAGTGGACTCCTCCACTCTATGATCCTCCTCCTATGGTTGATCCACATCTTGAGGCTCATCTTTAGGAGCAAGTAGCTCCTCCTCTACATGCAAGTGTAGCTCCCTCTCAAGAAACAACTTCATGGCTTTCACCTCATTGAATTTTATATCCCGCCGCACCACAATCATCTGATTGTTTAGTAAATACACATGATAATTATGGGGTGTTTCTATGTACCCCACAAATATCCCAACTTTTACAGTCGGCTCTAGCTTATTCCTGGCATCCTTTGTCACATGAATGTAAACAAATGAGCCAAAAACCTTCAGATGAGAAAATCAGGCTTCTTACCAGTAAAAGCTTCTTCAGGTGTATTCATGCCAAGTACTCTATGAGGACAACGGTTTTGCACATAAACTGAAGTGTTGCATGCTTTTGCCCACAAGTGCATCGGTAGGCCCTAGTCATGCACCATAGCTCATGCAGCACCCACAATCATTCTATTCTTCCTCTCTGCAACCCCATTCTACTATGGGTTATGAGGCGCTATGAGTTCTCGTAGAATTCTTTCTTTGCTACAGAAGTATTTCAATTCGTTCAAGATATATTCACCACCACTATCACTCCACAGAGCCTTCACTTGATTTTCTGACTCCTTCTCCACCAATGCTTTAAACTCACAGAACTTTGTTAATGTTTCGCTCTTCTTCTGCATGAAGAAGATCCAGCATCTACAAGAATAGTCATCAACAAATATAACATAAAGGTCCACACGCATCTATGTGAATTCTCTCTAGGATCATCGAAGCACAGTTCTCCTTCTCATGAAAGGCGGTCTTCAAAAACTTACCCATAGTACATCCCTTGCACTGATCTGACTGCGCAAGGGTAACCTTGGGAAGTCCAGTAGAAATCTGCTGCAAAATATTCAAGATGCCATGGTGAAGATGGCCCAATCTCATGTGCCATAATTCACCCTCATCCTGGCTCACCACTTCTTCTGCTTTTCCCACCATTGCAGCACAGCCATCTACCTCCAGCTTGTAGAGATTCTTAACTCGAATCACTATTCTCTTGGTTTGACCCATTTTTTTATGTCACAGGAAATATTTTCCCTCATTGAAAACAACGTCATAACATCTGTCCTCCAACATAGCGATCGAGACCAAGTTCTTCTTCAAACCTGGAACATGCATAACATCTTTCAACAGAAATGGTTTACCTGACTCCCTCTCAAAGGTAATGGTTCCAATTCCGATCGCACTATATCTACCATCGTCGCCCATCTCTATATGCATTTGGAGATCCTTCTCCTCCAAGTCACTAAACAACTCCTTGTCTCCCTTCATATGGAAGGAAGCACCACTATCAAGATACCACACCGATCCCATTGCGCTTGAAACCAAGCATGTGTTCAAAGAGAAATCAAGTTCAAATTGTGAGTCTAAGGCCTCACCCACTGCAGCTCCAGTAGCCTTCTTGTTCTTCTTTTTTTGTGGGCAGTTAATGGCGAGATGCCCATGTTCGTGATAGTGAAAACACTTCACTTTGGACAAATCCATCTTCTTGCCTTTAGCCTTAGATTTTGAATGGGATTTCTTCCCCTTCCCTTTCCTTGCTTTGGCAGCCAAAGAAAAATTCTCTTCATCATCGTTCTTCGATGAAGAGCCATCCTTGGTATTCCACCTTACCTCCTCTTGCACAAGATCCAACCAAAGTCGCTCCCAATCTGGCAGTTTCTCCGGTCCATTGATAGAGTCTTCGTAGCTATGCCAACTCTTCAGAAGCCCAAGGAGAGCCAAGCTCACCAAGTCATCATCTGCAACTGTAATTCCCACAATCCCTAGCTCATACCTACATTGGACAAACTTTGTGAGATATTTTGGAATACTATCGCCCTTCTCCATTTTGATTTTTCTGATTATCTTTCAGCGCCAACTTCCTATGGTCGCTGCTGCTTTGGAAAAGATCTATCAAATACTTCCACATTGCAAATGGAGTGGATTTCCTATGAAGTATTGACACAATATGGTATTTCACACCTTTCAACAGAATTCTTCTTGTCTTTGCTACCTTCTTTTGCCATGCGTCAAGTAATGCAGAATCACTAGAAGTAGGCTTAGGAACATCGCTATTGATGAACTCCTTTAGTCCATATATTCAAGCACCGCCTCCATCCTGTCCTTCCAAGATATGTAGTTCAAGCTACCCTCAAGGGAATACTCCAACTGCAACCCATTGAAATCCATTTCAATGAATACTCAACTGTCGCACCAAGAAATTTCTGCATCAAATTCGAATTGTCCACCAGCACAAAACTCAGCACTGCCTCACTATTGCAATATCTAGTGATTAACACTGCTCTAATACCATGTAGAAATTTATTAATACTGATATTATTACCAGATTATCCTGATATAAAAAATTAATCTTATGTTAAATACAGAATCCTTCCACTTAATTCTTTGCGGAAATTAAATCGCCAATTGCAAACACATGAAGAAAATCAATCGCACATAAACACGATTGTTTAACGGGAAAGCTTAAAGCTAAAAACCCAAACTATTATATATTATGTATATCAATGGAATCATGTAATAATCTCATACAAAGATTAGTACATCAAGATCTCAGTACAATCAACAATCATTACACACTGTCATGCAGAAATTTGCATATCTATGCACTAATTTCTTGCCTCCTGACAACCTACCTCCACTACGCAATCCCTACAGAAGAAGACCTCTGAATGAATTCGAATTTGCCTTTCCTTGACTGCACAATCCTCATTGGCATCTCCAATGTGTGTCAGATGCATTGAATGCATCACTATAGTCACAACAGATAGTCCATCTCACCCTTTCACCTATCTCTCCACTGGGTCTCCACTAGAAATGACATGCAAGTAGTTAAATAATGTATTTGTTCAGTTGCAAGTGAGTCTCTAGTTATTAATTAATTAAATAATTAATTCACTAAACTCTCACTAGTGTATCTTCGGTTAGAACTAGATACAACTAGCACAACTGAGTTTAACTCACTTGACTGAGTTAAACTGAATAACAACTCCCATAACTACTCTTCGAACTATGTCACAACTTTTCCACTTCAGTTCTAACTGAGTCCTCCATGCATGAGTCACCAACCACCCTAGGAATTGCGTAATTCCTTCAGCTCACTGATTTTCCAAATATGTACGCTGAACTAAAGTGCTCCAAGAGAATAAGTCGATATTTATTGTCGAATTATTATTAAGGGCTAATAATAATCGACATGCATCTATTTTTATATTGACAATCTATAAATAGACTTCACCCAATATTCTAAAAATAGAATCTCATCTATTTTTCACATTTGACCAACCATCTACAAATAGCATCCTGCAACTTATAAAATATGCTCACCATGTCTAAAAATAGACATACACCTAAAAATAGCCTGCGAGCCTCACTTAGTGAAGGTACTTAATTTTCACTAAGCTCATCATCATGTTGAATCTCAACAGGGTCCGCTCTACTCAGGATGTAGCAAGTTCTCTTGCAAGTGACCATGTTGATTGACGATGTACACGTTCTCATTTCGAAAGAGCCTCTTCCTTATTGGCTTAAGTTCCAGAAAATCCTGATCCAAAAACCTTTGAAGAAGCCTCCGGTCACCCAGATTGGGATGAAGCTATGAATGAAGAATAGCATTCCTTATTGGCGAATGATACTTGGGATCTTGTTACTCTTCCAAAAGGAAGAAAACTTTTCAGATGCAGATGGATTTACAAAACCAAGTTTGGACCAGATGGAAAAGTGGATAGACATAAAGCTCGTCTTGTTGCTAAAGGATTTTCACAAGTTGAAGGCATTGACTATACTGAAACCTTCTCCCCTGTTTCCAAAATGAATTTTATCTGCCTTGTTCTTTCCGTTCCTGCCTCCTTTAAATAGGAAGTCCATCAGATGGATGTTAAATCCACCTTCTTAGATGGAGATTTGCATGAAGAAATCTACATGGAAAAACCCCCTAGCTTTATCCAGAATGAATCTAGCCTTGTTATTCGCCTTAGGAAGTCTCTCTATGGGCTCAAAAAATCTACTTAGGCTTTGTATGCCAAAATGGATAGATTTCTATTAGATAATGGCTTTTCTAGGTGTCATTCTGGCAACGCTGTCTACACTAAGAAAGTGGGTAAGTCCTTCACCATCCTTGTTATTTATGTTGATGAACTTATCCTTACTAGTAGTGATCCCAACCATATAAACCATGTGAATTCTAGCCTCAAAAAGGCATTTGAAATGACAAACTTACGACACTTGCATTATTTCCTTGGTCTTCCAGTCTTGCAATCCAAAGAAGGTATTACCCTCTCTCAGTCTAAGTATGCCTTGGATCTTCTACACCACTTCCACATGGAAGACTGTAAGCCAGCCCCTTCTCCCTTTCAGTCTGGAGTCAAGCTTTCAGTCACTTGTACTACCCCTGAAGTTGATGCTACCTTATACCGTCAGATTGTTGGTAAACTTTTATATCTAACCCATACGCATCCTAACCTTTCCTTTGTCATTGGTCTTGTCACTCGGTTTATGCACCAACCTCATGAAACTCACTGGAAAGTAGCTAAAAGAATACTTCGATATATTTGAGGTACAGTTCAGTTCAGGATTATTACAGTGCAGGAGCATCTCCATTGTTGGTTGGTTTCACTGATTCTGATTGGGTTGGTGACCTTGATGATCGAAAGTCTACTGCAGGATATGTATTCACTCTTGGTTCAAGACCTATTACATGGCCTTGTAAGAAACAAAGTGCCATCTCTCTTTCTTCATCAGAAGTAGAGTATCGTGGTGCAGTTGAAGCCAACAAGGAAGCCATGTGGCTTGCTCAGATCCTATCTGTTGGGGTTCCCATGTTTTGGCAAGGTTGGTAATACCAAAAGATGAGACAAAATCAAACCGCTTTTAAACCTCAGGATATAGCCCTCCTGGGTCCAGAGAGGGATCTCTCTAAGATATTCAAAGTATATTTGTCTTTGAAGCTCGAATGTTAAGATGTTAGGCTAGTTATAGGCACAAGGTTTGTTTGTTCGATTTTTTGTTTGGTTGATGGTTATCAGGAAAGAAGGGTTCAATGTAACACAAGGATGAGAGAAGAGGGATAAGGCAGAGGTGAAATGTCCCAGGAAATATTCAAAACCATTGGGCAATGGAATCAGGAAAGGATTTGCTTACTATCCAATGTGCAAGCTTTCAATTGGGCTAGTCATCTAAAGCATTGGATCTTAAGATGATTGTGTGATATGGAAAGGTAAGAGAGGAGGAGATAACACAGATTCAGAGCACAAGGTTAAATACCAGCTAGTCGCACAAGGATCCTAGTGGACAGGGCTAACTCTAATCCCCAGTGTTCCCAAATCTTCCAACTAAATCTATAACAAGAAACATCTAAGAACTGAATTCATTTAATTCATACATCAGAGAGCAGGAAATAACATCCACTACACTGGTTAAAACAATCAAAATCAATTCTTAGATAATACATTCAGAAGAGAAACATCAATGGCAAGGAGAGCAGAAACATAGGGTACCTAACAAGGGTAAATCATATGCCAATATTCTGATGCAAGCCAGTAGAAACAAAATGCAATGATTTAAAACACAGAGATAGGAAAACATCACCGCTGCTTTAGATCAGAATCCAAAGAAATGTGCTTGTCATATTAAATAGTAATACCAGTCAAGTACAACATTGCCAATATCTGAATACTCAGCCTGAAAACATCTCCTTCAACCTATCTTACAACTTTACACAGAGACTGTGTCTCAAAAGAAACTACTTGCACCTCTCTGATAACTGAACAACAACCTTTACAATGAGTTTCTTCGTGAATTTATAGCTCTGGAGGAGCAGAAGAGGTAGGTGAAGAACTAAATGCAGTATGAAAACTTCTGAAAAGAAAGAGGGCCGAATCCCATTCTGTATAAATCCTGTGCATTAATCTCTGATGTTCTTTGGGTGAACGAATGATCTTCTTCAGGCTTCAGATTACTCTGATATGACTCTGATGCACTCTGACTGCAGTACTGTGTAGTACTCTGGTGTATAAAAAAAATGACTGAATAGACTACCATGCTTGTGAAACAAATGCCCTGGGTAATATTTATGACGCCGCTACCTTTCTGAGTTTTTCTACTGTAGTACCAGCTTCCAGATTCAACCCTCTAGCTAGACACACCATTGCAACAGTACGATTGAAACATGGTGGTTTTCCGCCTCTTTGGAACCCTGCAAAACACGAAAACAGGTTAAGAAATCAATGGGGGAGGCGAGGATGACTGTGCAGACGGAAGAGGTGGCAGAAAAGTGTGGGACCATGGCGGACAGTGCAGTATGACAGTGAAACAGAGTCGGGTGGACACAACAAAAATTAACTAAACCTATGAAAAATTGACCTTGGAAAAAATATCTCCAATCGAATGGGCGGATGTACGGTGCATACACGTGGGGGTGACGTGGCGGGACCGGGTGACGACAGGAAAGTCAAGAGATTTAAGGATACTAAATTGATTTAAGGATACTTTCTCTCTGGCAAATTAATTTAGTATCCTTAAATCTCTTAATTTATAATAATTTATTACTTAGATTTATAATATTTTATTACTTTAATATTTGTAATGGTAATATAATATTAACAATTCATTAATAATACATAAAACTAAAAGACCCTTTTAAGAGTATAATATCCTTAATTTAAGTTTAATTTATCTCTAATGGAAAAAATTTAGGATTTTAGGCAAAACTTTAGTAAATTGATAACTATACATAAAAATTAGAAACTTTATTTAATTTATTTAATTTATTTAATTTCAAAATATTGATTATATATATATATATATATATATATATATATATATATATATATATATATATATATATATATATATATATATATATATATATTTTGGTTGGTCGGCCTTCATCATGCACTCTTTTTATATTTATGACTTGTATCCTCCTCTCTTTTCAACAGAATTTGTCCTGATGATGGGTCTTGTTTTAGACCCAAAACGTAGACGCAAAAATGCTCACTGTGGAGATTCCAAACTCAGAAACTCTAGCATCCAACTACACTTTGGTGTGATAATCAGAGTGTCATTCAACTATGTAAAGATCCAGTTTAGCATCAAATTATGAAACACAATGAGCTCCACATACACTTCACCAGAAAATTCATTCATGATCGTGTTCTTGAAGTACAGTACTATCCAACCAATGATCAAGTAGCCGATATCTTTACAAAGACTCTCACAGAAGCGAAGTTTACCAAACTTCGATCCATGCTTGGAGTTCAGGAAAGTTATCATTAAGGGGGGATAGGCTTTAATGCCTCCCTCCTTCTCCTATTGTGTCACCTTTGTAAATCCTTCAATCCTATCCCAAGTTGTTCTTAAGGGGGGATGTTAGGATATTTTGACACATAGGAAATAATTAATATTAACTTAGTCTAGTGTATAGTTAGGTAAAGTGTGTTTCTTTGTTATGTACATTTGTAACTTATAATCTGATGGTCACGATTTGTAGTGAACTGACGGTTCACTCTCTCCTCAGTATTAATGACACTTGATCCATGGCTTAACACCCAATTGGTCCATGATCTCTATTTAAAGAGCATGGAGGGTCATTTGTTCGGTAACCGTTTATGAGAGAAACATATGTAATATTTATTTTTATATTAATAAATTGCCTAAAGTAGCTATGTTGGCTCAAACCGTGGAATATTTCCCTCTTCGAGGGTTTTAACCACGTGATAATACTGGTGTATTGATTTTTGATCTTCTTGTGAGCGATGACCTTTGCTTTTTGATCTAAGGAACTTACCCTGTAAATTCTGACACATATCTTCCCCTGCATTTTGATAGCATTTTCATTACTTGCAACCCATTTTTGTAAATCTATGGGGGAATTTTGTAAAATGTAGGGTGTGGCGATCGGTGCGGGTATCACGCACGGACTCGCGCCAACCACCCTAAAAATCAAACGAGGGCGCGCCAACCACGGCGACCATTTTATCTTGAAAATTTAAACAAGTAATCCCAATTTAACTATTTCAAAAGCATTGTATTTGGAAAATGACAACCATATGGATGTTTTTGCAGGTGTGAAAGGAAAAAATGGTGATTGAATGGAAATAACGAGAGCATAGTGCAGAAGATGAGGAAGTCATGGGCAATGTGAGATGCATGGAAGCTCTCACAGATTACAAGCTCAAGAAATTCTATATGGCACCATGTCTTAGAGCTCAACCAGAGCTATTGCAGTACTTGAGAAGTGTCTGGGACATTGATCAAGAAAAATTCATTATTCATGATCAAGAATTTGAGAATGAGGTTTCAGATATTTATTTCATAACCGGATTGTCACGGAGGGGAGCAGTACCAATCCTCACCGGTACTCGGCCCACAATGGAAAGCATGAGTATGGTTATCAATAGAGTGTGCCCAAGGGAAAGGAAAGGGTCCAAAAGTGGAAAGGTGGATATCCAAACTATTCCAGATTTGTCACTAAAGGTAGTGTTACACACCATCACGCAAGTCGTTGGATCACAAAATCTGCACGAGGCCACAAAAACATAGTTACTTCTTGTTGTAGATTGCATGGCACCGATCCTCTACAACTGGGTAGAGGCGGTAACAATCAACATGAAACACCAATTGACAAAATGCAAGAACAACAAGTTGAAGCAGTTCAGTTATGGGTCCATCTTGGTACCTTTCATCTTGGAACGGTTACCAATTTTCCAACGTCAGGAGGTAATAGTTCTGACACCACCAGCCCAGGAGCCACAGATGGTCCATTGGGCAACTTTGATGCTGAGGTCAAGGGGCGGTCAAAAAATGTCATGGAGACCGGACTTCTTTGAGTGGCTCTTCCGAGAGCCAATAATCATGGAGGACTAGCCCTACTCTGGCAGGGATTTCACTAGTGATGCAGATCTCCCACTCCCAAAAGAAGAGGATTGGGATGAAGCATTAGGTAAGACTCATTTTTTATTTTGATGAGTATTATGATTTTTTTTGTGTTATGCATGTTCTTACATTAATCCATGTAATTGAAAATGTTTGCCCAGAAATACCTAAAGGCATGTCACGAATAGCGCGGAGGATTCCTCGCGAATTTGATGGGACCCCTCATGGTGAGGGAGGTGAGGAGGAGGAAATCATACGCAACTTGGAAGGAATCTCCCGTGGGATCTTGAACTATGCGCGATTTGATGATGTTCCTTGCACGTACTAGAGACACACTGTATGGCTGTTGAACTGTGTTCACCGCTTGTTGAGATTGCTTATATGGGAAGTGACGTTCTATCATGAGTGTCACGCTGAATAGACACCTAGGCTTTCATTTCTGCATATTTTTTGAGAGACGTGATATCTCAGGATGTGACTGAAACATACATATTTTTTGAACTTATGATGCACATGGATGCAAACACTCGAGATATATATATATATATATATATATATATATATATATATATATTCTCCTATATGGATCTTGTCATGTGATGATGAGTTTTAAAAATTATGCAAATGTCTATCTAATACAATATTATCTACTATATCAGTTAATGCATTCATTCATCTACGAATATGTCGTTATGTAATGTAATCAAAATGTCTTTCCAGTAAATGAACACACAAATACAACCTTAAGATGTGAGGGTTTCTAATAGAATAATTCCCATTAAGTTGAAGAACAAAAATCTATGAGTCTAGGTTAACAATTAAAGCACAGATGTCGAGAGAAATGGCCTCGGTTAATAGTTCAATATGTAATATTCCAAATCTGGAACAGCTAGCAAGGCATGACTAGAAAAATCATTTTCCAGTAATGGCTGCTACAGGAATTGAAACCAGGTCCTGGATCCCTTATAAGATTGTGTCTAAGTGCTAAATCCAAGAGGAGGCTCCCAAGAAATCCTTCTAAGTGGGTTAAACAGATCTCCCACACTTAGATGTCCTCAAAAAGTGCCCGATGAAGGGACTGCAGCAATATATGAACATAAAATGGAATGACAGCGTTATTATGGTAAGCTTGAGTACATGAAGATGTAAATAGCCAACAAGTATATAAGATAGCAGCAAAGAGTACAATTCTTTGAGGAATCAATCACTCAATCTAGGCAATGAGAGCCTCAATAGAACATGTACAAGAATATGAATCAGCATTGCTACATATGAAAAGCCCTGGCTAAAACAACGTAGTTTATAGGAGATACTGCAACCTACAAAATGGTAATATGATGATATGACAATATCAGCTCAAATAAATGAGGGGGAGAAAGCTCTCAACCCTTGAAAACATTAATACAGCAATAATACACAATCCCTAGAAGGATTGGCTACAATATACATGAAAATGGAAAATCTACAGAAATGCTGGAGTTGTTGGGCAACAGCGGCAACTCAGTACTAGAAATACATGGAGATGGCTGAAGATGATGCTCAATCTGAAATAAACCTCCTCCAATTGATCTATCAAGTACAAGTCTGATCCCGGCACTGAAGATCTCTTCCTCCTAGGTGATGGTGCAACCCCTCACTACACATATACACTAAAATACCGCAGTATGGAGAATGGAATGCGATGTATATGATGGGAGATGCTTGGCCTTTATGAAAAGATATGCAATCAGCTCTAAAACCTTCTTTACTAACCTTTCTGAGGAATATAGACTCCCTCCTCTGAAAGATGAGACAAGGAATGGTGTTGTGGAACCCCTCCACTGCAACACCCAGCAACACTACGTTATACTTCAGCAGAAATAACGCAGTGACTGGTGGTAGTGGCTTTGGCCTTGAGCCAAGATGTGGAGAAATGAAGTGCAATCCTTCAAGAGGCCTCTCAAGAAGGATAGGAAATCCTAAACAGGAATCCCTCATGCTAAATAGCACTGCAACTCAGCTGAACAGCCGGAGACTGCAAATAGTCTAAATAGACAAATGATCAAATGCTCAAAGATGTCTCACTATGGCTGCCTCTTCCTCCTTTTATGCAAGTGAATGTCTCTTTGCCCTGGACCCCACACATTATGGTTTCTTCAAAAAAGAATATTCCTCCCTCTCAAACTACGATGTCTTCTCATGCAAGCTACACCTCTTAGGCAGTGTTGTTGACTTGGTCAAAATTGACCTTGTCCTCATGCATTTGCCCCTTTTCACACTAGAAGGTGCAAAATCAAGCTACTCCATGGATCCTTTTCACACTATGAAGGATATTATTCCTACTCATGGGCCTTTTACCCATTTTATTCATCTCCTAGATGAAATAAGAAAAAATTAATGTTCCAATTATCTTCATGAAAATTTTGGAACATTACAGTCCTCCCCTCTCAAAGATTTCTTGTCCTCAAGCAAGTGCAAGGATAGACTGAATTCTTTTCTCATCCTCTCCCTCTAGCATCCCTGTATGATGATCTCCTCCAAGTGAGGTGATGCCATCTCATCAATCAAGCCTTCACATTTCTCCTCCTCAGCATGCAAGTTAGTTATCAAGCTATCATCATGTGAAAGTGAAATACTCAAGAGGATAACAAAGTGATGTCTAGAGGTCCCTTTGAGGAATGGGATATGAAATCTAGTGGGAGTTATCTCCCTCATATGGATCCTCCATCCCCAGGCTATTAGCCATGCAAAGTGAGTCACCTCCCAACTAGGCAACTCCTGAAAATTGTCTTCCACCTTTGGCTCCAGCAAAGAAGGTGGGCTGAAACTCTACACATGGTAGACAATGTAGCCTACTGCACATTTTCCATCTCTCCACTTTTAATAATTGTAGAGAAATTGTTGATCCTAGGCTTCAAAATACTTTCCCTCAAGTGGGAAGATGAAGACTAAATCTCCAAGGATCTCTCCTCCAATGCTGCAAATCATGCTGGCCCAAGTATATCCATATATGATGATTTGGAAGTCATCAACATATGGCATCATATTCATCATATGGCTCACCTCATATGGAAACAAGTGAGTTGCTCTAGTGTCCATATCATTTCCCATGCTCCCCTTAGAACATGTAGTGCAAAAAGTGTGAGGAATTTCTCCCTCAAAGGACACATTCACCCAATGTGTCTCTCTCCCAAGTATGCTCCTCATAAAGACAGAAACAGTAGAGCCATAGGGAGCAAAAATTAGAATCATACTTGCTTCCATATGCAAAAAATGAGAAGGACAATGGTCCCTCAAGTGTAACCAGCGCAGCTTGACCCTCAACTGCAATAGAGACTGATAAAATGAGTGGCTTCTCAAACACTTGCCTGCTGCTCCAATATCCTCATAAGTATGGAGGAAGTGAATGATGTATGGTGTACAATGAGTGGGTCCTCCATAGTATGCCTCTCCCCTAAGTCCTCCTAGGGAATGGCCATCAATCATGCTTATGGCCTCAGATAGACCATGAAGCCTAAAAGAAATAATGCTCCTCCTTGGAGCAACATCCTGCACATATATGGTTAAGGGACATACATCATATAAATAATCATATAAACAATCATCACCCTTACCATATGTTCTACTTATACAAATGGAGTGGCTCATATATGAGTCTCCTCTCATCCTCAAAGAGAAAAGAAGTGGTTGTGCTAACTCTCCCAAAGAGTTATGCATCTCCTCCATCTGCATCTGATCCATGCATCTACTCATATGTTGATATATCTCCTCCTCAAATTCCATCCAAAAATACCCCTCCATGATGGTCTGGTATGCTCTCATAGAATGAGTGTGGCTGAAAAGGAAATCCATATGTGTTGCTTGTAGCAACTTCTCCTTGAGCTTGGAAGCCCCAGGTAAGAAGATCCTACCATGATAGAATATGACCCCATCTCTGACTGAATATGCCTCCTCATGCAACTATTCATCCAAGATCATGCAAGTAAAAATATCCTTGGAATACTCCACCAACAGCTGGGAGTTCCAATAGGGATCTATCCTCCATAGTGACAGCGCTGATGATATCTCATGAAGAGCACTTGTCATATGGTCACCAACTTATTCGACATCTCCCATGCCAAAGATGCAATTTGGAAGGTTGTTATCCTTCCCCTGCTGCTTCTGCCACAGCGCAGAATCTAAAATGGAAGTGGGTACTGATGATGTTGAGAAAATGCTCTCTCTCTTCTTGAGTCTACCCCAGATTCCCAGCACTGTATCAAGCTCTCCTAAGGTTTCCACCCTCCTGAAATCAATGAGTGGTGCCTCAATATGTGAAGCATCCATCCTCCTCTACTGATCCAATGGTCTCTGTTGTGGAATTAAATCCCCTATGCGGATAGAGGCGATCCCTACTAGCCCAGACCGGGTCTAGCAACAATCGTCACACGCTATAGTGCAGGTTCCTAATTGCAAATAAACCAACTAGTGATGAAGGCTTACCTGGAATCCAACGCAGTCGTTGTAGAAGAGGTGGCACTCCCGTTCCTTAGCTCTGGCAGATCACGATCCCCACAATCTTCGTGATGGGACACCTGCACATGCGAGAAATAAAACAAATGCAAGCATAAAATCCAGTAGATGCAACTATATGTTAGTCAGAAAGGACATAACTCATCATCATAAACAACAACAAGAGTGGAACCATAACCAATAGTCGTTCATTAATAATCAATCAAAGGAAAATTACAACCATAGTTCTGACGCTGAATTCTCCTTCAGGGGGTCGCCAGCAGAACACGTCTTGAAAAGCCTGTCAAGGATGGGACAAACCTCTCTCTTCAGATCTTGACGATAGTCTCCTTGCTTGAAATTGGACTTAAGGGAATTATGGAGGCTCTTGTAGCATAAGGCTCTTGGAAATTTGGGAACTTGAAGACCAGCTTGCAATGGAGATGGGCAAGCTTTTATAGATGGAGGAAGAGGATTTGGGATCCCTATAATCATGGGATTGGCCCTATCATCAAGGAAGCTTCCATGAGAGGTGGAAAACCACTTCCTCTCTATGGAAATCCGTAGCCAAACCTCCCAACTCAAGATAGATATCAGTTCCTGGATCAGTTAGGACAAAAATTCCACCATTTATTTTTTTAAAACACCTCTTAAATTGGCTGGCACGAGTGCGACTCTGGGACAGAGCGCCAACTGGCGCGACCTCTTTGAAGTATTTTCCCCATTGGCGCGGGTACTGAACTGCCTGCTCGCGCCAATGCAAAAAGGGCCATTTTTAGGGTTTTTCACAAGGAGATGTCTTCAGGGCATTGAAAGCTCTTGTTCAAATGGATGTCATGAAAGTGGTTTCAAGGCATGTCACTGCTCAAAGGTCATAAAATGAGCCCTCCAATGTGCGAGACAGGGATTTCAGGGACGGTGACAAATTACTATGTAACAGTCTCCCTGGAAAAATGTCTCCATGCAATGAGACATCATCATCAAGAGATGACTGAATATATGAATGGAGATAACTCTCCATGCTTCCACTACGCTATCCAATCACCTTCTTAGGTGCATCAACCTCCTGAAGTGGATAGGGATGTGTACATCTCATCTCATGACACTAGTTCTCCTCCCTACCTTATCCTTGTGGCTCCATGGTTCCACACCTCCTCAACAATGGCACATGTAGAGTATGAGTTGTGCCATGATCTCCACACATGAGATCTTGTGGACTTCCTTGAAAAGATGCAAGCATCCCTCTACTTGGATCAAGAGCTCCTCCTTCCTCTGCATTAGGTGCTAGATCAACTCCAGATCTAACAACGTTGTTGCCCTCAATCTCTGCAACATGAACGGGAAACCTTCCAATGATTTCATCCTTTTTTGAAAAAGAGGTCTCCATGCTCTCTTGCTCAAAAGTATGAGAAGAAAGTTTCTCCTCCGGTAAAGTATGGTGCAAGTTTTTAGCCTCCTTCATGGTTCTCTGAAATGGCATTATGTTTTCATGCAAGGGTTTTGTTTGAGTTTTCTTGTTTGTCTCCACCATGTGTGTTTCATGAATCCTTCTATCAAATATTTTCACTAATGCCTTAGTGAAGTTAGCATAGGATGCAATGTTTACGCTTCTCAAAGAAAAGGATTCAAAGATCCACCAAGCATAGGCCTTACCTCTCAAATGCAGTGCTACAACTTTGATGGCTTCATCTTCAAGAATGTGGTGCTACTGCAAGAAGGTATCTAGCTCCTCAACCCAAGCTTTGGCTGAACATACAGGTGAATGCTCAAAGGTAGATAGATGAAATCTATCCTGTTGCTCTCTTCCATTCACCTTCATCTTCAAAAACTCTGAAAAACTGAGATGATCTCGGAATTTTTTAGTTTGAAACTCATACTCTTACAATAAATCACTAAGGTTTTCCCTCCTCGCAACCTCTTCTTCTCTTTTCATCTCTCTTCCGGAAATCCTAGGCATGTGACTGCGCTGTGCATGATGGTGTGTAGCTGCTTGCTCACACTCCTCATGTGCAAATCTAGAGTTTGTCTTTGGTACAAACCCTCTTGGAGATCCTCCATACATCTCCTTTCTGATCTCCTTGAATTATTCATGAATCATATGTACAGATTTAGGAATAAGCTTTGTAAGCTTATCCCCTTTTTCTCCTCTAGCAAATGGAGTCTTTTTCCTTCTCATCTCTTTGTCTCCTTGATGAGAATAGGAAGTGCAAGGTTCTTCCTCTTCTTTCTGCTTATCCTCCTTGGGGAGGTTCTTCATGGATCTGAAATATGATGAGATAAAACCCATCCTCTTTAATCTTATGTTCTCTTGGGCTTAGACTCACAGGCTGAGCCAAGACTATGCTCTGATACCACTGTAATATTCCAAATCTGGAATAGCTAGCGAGGCATGACTAGAAAACGCATTTTCCAGTAATGGCTGCTACAAGAATTCAAACCAGGACCTGGATCCCTTAGAACAATGTGTCTAAGTGCTAAATCCAAGAGAAGGCTCCAAATAAATCCTTCTAAGTGGGTTAAATAGATCTCCCACACTTAGATGTCCTCAAAAAGTGCCTGATGAAGGGACTGCAGCAATATATGAACATAAAATGGAATGGCAGCATTATTATGGTAAGCCTGAGTACATGAAGATGTAAATAGCCAACAAGTATATAAGATAGCAGCAAAGAGTACAATACTCTGAGGAATCAATCACTCAAGCTAGGCAATGATGTTGATATTCAACAAGATGATGAGCTTAGTGAAAAGAGTCACCTTCACTAAGTGGGCCCGTAGGCTATTTTTGGCGCAAAGTCTATTTTTAGACTATGTCTATTTTTAGACATGTCGATCATATTCTATGAGTTGTAGGATGCTATTTGTGGATGGTTGGTCAAGTTGGAAAAAATAGATGGACTTCTATTTTTAGACATATTGGGCGGAATCTATTTTTAGATTGCCAGTCTAAAAATAGATATGTTGAATATTATTGGCTCTTAATAATATTTGGACTGTAAACATTATCTTATTCTCTTGGAGCACTTCAGTTAAGTGCACATATGTGGCACAAGAGCTAACAGAAGTAATTATGCTATTCCGAAGGTTTTACTGGAGCTATTGCATGGAGGACTTCAGTTAGAACTCATGTGACAGATTTTGGTGGAGTTATAGAAGTAGTTGGTGGAGTTGCGTTCAGTTTAACTCAATTAGACACAGTTGAGCTAGTTGTATCTAGTCTAACTAATTGATACACTAGTGAGAGTGGAGTGAATTAATTATTAATTAATTCACTAATTATTAACTCATTAATCAACTGAATAATACATCAGTTAACTACAGTGCATGGAAAGTTTCAGTGGAGACCAGTGGAGAGATAGGTGAAAGAGCAAGATGACTATCAGTTGTGACTATATTGATGCATTGATTGCATCCAACACTCAATAGAGATGCCAATGAGGATTTTGCAGTGCAATCCAAGTGGATTCAAGTTCATTCAAAGCCATTCTTTAGCAGGGATTGCGCAGTAGAGGCGGGCTAGCAGGTGGCAGAGATCGGTGCATGGATTTGCTAGATTGGACCTGATTAGTGTGTAGCGATTATATTGTACTGAGAGATTGATATGATCATATTTGTATGAGGATTGTTACATGATATCTATGACATATATTATATACAGATATTTGGGGTTTTCAGCTTCATTCTTTCCCGTTAAATCATTGTGTTAATGTGTGTGAATTTTTATGGTTTCATGTGTGCTTTGCAATTGATTTAATTTCTGCATGTGATGATCAATAGTGGAATAGATTATGTATTGTGCATGAAGTTAAAATAGTGTGTGATCAGGAGAATCCTGGATCTATAACACATAATTTATATAATTTCTACATGGTATCAGAGTGATATTGATCAGAGCAATTGAAATTATTGAAGCAGTTGAGTTTTGTGCTGGTGGAATTCGAATTTGCTGCAGTGTTTTCTTGGTGTCAAATTTGAGCATTCATTGAAATTTCTTTCAACGGATTGTGATTGGAGTATGCCCTTGAGGGAAGATTGAATTAAATTGCATGGAAGGACAATATGGAGGTGGTGTTGGATGATAATGGGTTGAAGGAGTTCATAGATGCAGAAATTCCAAAACCTGCTTCTAGCGATGCTACCGCACTTGACGCATGGAAAAAGAAGACAGCAAAATGTCGGAGGATTCTGTTGGAAGGTGTGAAGGATCACATTGTGTCCAGCCTTCATGATAAATCTTCTCCATTCTTGATGTGGAAATCTTTTACAGACTTTTTCCAAAGCAGAAGCGACCAGAGGAAGTTGGTGCTTAAAGACAAACTCAGGAAAATAAAAATGGAGAAAGGCGAAAGTATACCCAAGTACCTCACGAATTTTTTCCAGTGCAGGGATGAACTGGGAAGTGTGTGGGTTACTGTAGATGAAGAGGAATTGGTGAGCTTGGCTCTCCTTGGGCTTCCGAAGAGTTGGCATAGTTACGAAGACTCTGTCAATGGTCAGGAGAAACTGTCGAGATGGGAGCGACTTTGGTTGGATCTTGTGCAGGAGGAGATAAGGCGGGGTACCAGGGATGGATCTTCATCGAAGAATGAAGATGAAGAAAATTGTGCTTTGGCTACCAAAGCAGGGAACGGGAAGGGAAAGAAAAATCCTTCTCAATCCGGTGCGAAAGGCAAGAAGCAGGACCTGTCCAAGGTGAAGTGCTTTCACTGTCACCAACACGGACATTACGCCACAAATTGTCCATAGAAGAAGAAAAATAAGCAAGCTGCTGGATCTGCAGCTGGAGAGGCCTTTGCCTCACAGTTTGAGCTGGATTTTTCATTCATCGCATGCTTGGTTTAGATTTTGATGGGATCAGTGTGGTTTCTTGACAATGGTGCGTCTTTCCGTATGACCGGAGACAAATATTTGTTTACTGATCTAGATGAGAAGGATCTTGGAGTGCACATCAAGATGGGTGATGATGGTAGATACAGTGCGACTGGTATCGGGACCATTTAATTTGAGAGGGATTCTGGTAAACCTTTCATATTGAAGGATGTCATGTATGTTCCAGGATTGAAGAAGAATCTGATCTCTGTGGCGATGTTAGAAGACAAGGGCTATGATGTTTTTTTTAGTGAGGGAAAGGCTTTCCTACGCAGTAAAGCAACTGGTGAAACCCGGAGGATAGGGGTTTGAGTTAAGAACCTTTATCAATTGCAGGTAGATGGATGCACAGTAATGGCAGGCAAAGCAGAAGGAGTGGTGAGCCAGGATGAGGGCGAATTGTGGCACAGGAGATTGGGCCATCTTCACCATGGTGCTTTGAAAATTTTGCAACAGATTTCTACCAGGCTTCCCAAGGGTACACTTGCGCATTCAGATCAGTGCAAGGGATGTACTTTGGGAAAATTTGTGAAGACCACTTTTCATGAGAAGGATAGTTGCGCCACGACGATCCTTGAGATAATTCACACAGACGTGTGTGGACCTTTCTCAGTAGCTTCGACAGCAAAGCACAGGTATTATGTGATATTTCTTGATGACTTTTCTCGTAAGTGTTGGATCTTATTCATGCAGAAGAAGAGAGAGACATTCTCAAAGTTCTTTGAGTTCAAGGCACTGGTTGAGAAAGATTCGGGGAAGCAGGTGAAATATCTTAGGAGTGATAATGGTGGTGAATTCATATCTAGCGAATTCAAAGACTTTTGCAGCTCAGAAGGAATTCGAAGAGAGCTCATAACACATCATAACCCACAGCAGAATGGGGTCGCGGAGCGAAAGAAAAGAACGATCGTGGGTGCTGCATGGGCGATGTAGCATGATCAGGGCCTTCCCATACACTTGTGGGTCGAAGCATGCAATGCTACGGTTTATGTGCAAAACCGTTGTCCTCATAGAGTACTTGGCATGAGTACACCCGAAGAGGCGTTTTTTGGTAAAAATCCTGATATTTCTCATTTGAATATTTTTGGCTTACCTTTTTACATTCATGTGACGAAGGATGCCAAGAAGAAGTTGGAGCCGACCATAGAGGTTGGGATATTTTTGGGGTACACAGAAACACCCCACAACTATCGTCTGTATTTTCCAGATAGTCGGAAGACTGTTGTGCGGCGAGATATCAAATTTCATGAGGATAAAGCCATGAAGTTGTCGCTTGAGAGGGAGCTACATTTGCATGCAGATGAAGAGCTAATTGTTCCTAAAGATGAGCCTTAGGATGTGGATCAGCCACAAGAGGAGATTCATGGAGTGGAAGAAACCACTCATGCAGCACCAACCATCAGAGGGCGGAAGCGCACTACAGAAGTTGAGCGACTGAATCTTGATGCAGCACAGAATGTTGGAGCCCCTACATCATAGCGCAGACAGAGACAGTCACCTGACCGATTTACTGGATACATGGCTCTGATGAGCAAGTGTATCATGGCAGAACCATTCTCTTTCGAGGAAGCTGTGGAGGATCCCGCATGGCTATATATGCCATGGTGGAAGAGTATGATTCAATTGTCAAAAACAGTGCATGGGATATTGTCCCAAGGCCGAAAGGGAAATCAGTGGTAGGTTCGAGATGGATCTACAAAGTGAAGCAAGCTACTGACGAGAGCGTCGAGAAGTACAAGGCAATAGTTGTTGCCCGGGGCTTCTCACAGATCAAGGGGATCGACTATGAAGAAACCTTTGCACCTGTCGCAAGGTATTCTTCCATACGGACCATCCCTGCTCTCTCATCGCAGATGGGTTGGCACATTCATCATATGGATGTGAAGACTGTGTTCCTCAACAGATTCATTGAGGAGGAGGTGTACATAGAGCAGCCTGAAGGATTCGAAATCTTCAGTAGTGAGTCGTATGTGTGCAGGCTCAAAAGAGCGTTGTGTGGGCTGAAACAAGCACCTCGTGTTTGGTACACACTGATAGACAGTTATTTCACCGGACTTGGTTTTGCCAAGAGTGAGGCAGATCCAAACCTATACCAGATTGTGGTGGAGTGTAAGTTGTTGATCATTGTACTTTATGTATATGATTTGATACTAACAGGTGATGAACTGCTGATACACTCATGCAAGGCAGATCTTGAAAAGGAGTTTGAGATGAAGGACTTTGGCTTCCTTCATTATTTTTTGGGATTGGAAATTTGGTAGCGGGAGGATGGACTGTTTTTGTCTCAAGGCAAGTATGCCCAGGAGATACTGGAGAAGTTCAACATGCAAGGCTGCAAGCCTATCGACACTCCTCTTCCTGGTGGTTGGAGGAAATAGGATCCTACAACGACAGAGGTAGTGGATGCCACTGTTTATCGACAGTTGGTTGGTTTGCTCATGTATCTAGTCAATACACTACCGAAAATATGCTATACTATTAACTAGATTTCACAAGCTATGGTTAAGCCTACCAAGCTCTTTTTGAAGGCAGGCAAGCATGTATTGAGATATCTCAGAGGCACATCGGGATATGGATTGTGGTACAGACAGTCGGATGAGGTGAAGTTGCATGGCTTCACGGATGCAGATTGGGCAGGAAGCCCAACAGACAGAAAGAGCACATCTGGAGGGATTTTTAGTATCGGATCTACAGCAGTTTCTTGGTACAACAGAAAACAGAGATCTGTGGCACTTAGTTCAGCGGAGGCCGAGTACATGGCAGCAAGTTTGGCTGCATGCGAGGCTATATGGATGAGGAAGATCATGTTCGGGTTGTTCGGTTCATACTTAGATCCTATTGTGATATATTTTGATAATCAAAGTTGCATTAAACTCTTGATTAATCCAGTATTTCATGATAGATCTAAACATATTGAAATTTTTTACCATCATATCAGAGATTGTGTGCAGCAGAGGATCATGTTGCTTTCTTACATTCCTACGGAGGATCAGGATGCAGATATTCTGATGAAGGCGCTCACCAGGAGAAAATTTGAATACCATAGAGAAAGGATTAGGGTGGTAGATAATCCCTATCTTGTTGAGAGGGAGTGTTGAGATTCAACAAGATGATGAGCTTAGTGAAAAGAGTCGCCTTCACTAAGTGGGCCCGCAGGGTATTTTTGGCACAAAGTCTATTTTTAGACTATGTCTATTTTTAGACATGTCAATCATATTATATGAGTTGCAGGATGTTATTTTTGGATGGTTGGTCAAGTTGGAAAAAATACATGGACTTCTATTTTTAGACATATTGGGCGGAATCTATTTTTAGATTGTCAGTCTAAAAATAGATATGTCAAATATTATTAGCTCTTAATAATATTTGGACTCTAAACATTATCTTATTCTCTTGGAGCACTTCAGTTAAGTGCACAGATGTGGCATAGGAGCTGACAGAAGGAATTACATTATTCCTGATGGTTTACTAGAGCTATTGCATGGAGGACTTCAGTTAGAACTCATGTGACAGAGTTTGGTGGAGTTATAGAAGTAGTTGGTGGAGTTGTGTTTAGTTTAACTTAGTTAGACACAGTTGAGCTAGTTGTATCTAGTCTAACTGATCGATACACTAGTGAGAGTGGTGTGAATTAATTATTAATTAATTCACTAAATATTAACTCATTAATCAACTGAAGAATACATCAGTTAACTACAGTGCATGGACAGTTTCAGTGGAGACCAGTGGAGAGATAGGTGAAAGAGCAAGATGACTATCAGTTGTGACTATAGTGATGCATTGATTGCATCCAAAACTCAGTAGAGATGCCAATGAGGATTGCGCAGTGCAAGCTAGGTGGATTTGAGTTCATTCAGAGCCATTCTTCAGCAGGGATTGCGCAGTAGAGGCAGGCTAGCAGGTGGCAGAGATCGGTGCATGGATTTGCTAGATCGGACCTAGCGATTGTATTGTACTGAGAGATTGATATGATCATCTTTGTATGAGGATTGTTACATGATCTCTATTACATATATTATATACATATAGTTGGGTTTTTTAGCTTCAGGCTTTCCCGTTAAATCACTGTGTTAATGTGTGTGAATTTTTATGTTTTCATGTGTGCTTTGCAATTGATTTAATTTCCGCATGTGATGATCAATAGTGGAATAGATTATGTATTGTGCATGAAGTTAAAATAGTGTGTGATCAGGAGAATCTTGGGTATATAACATATAATTTATATAATTTCTTCAAATGAGAGCCTCAATAGAACATGTACAAGAATATGAATCAACACTAGTACATATGAAAAGCCCTGGCTAAAACAACATAGTTTATAGGAGATACTGCAACCTACAAAATGGTAATATGATGATATGACAATATCATCTCAAATAAATGAGGGGGAGAAAGCTCTCAACCCCTAAAACCACTAATACAGCAATAATACACAATCCCTGGAAGGATTGGCTACAATATACATGAAAATGGCAAATCTGCAGAAATGTTAGAGTTGTTGGGCAGCAACTGCAACTCAATACTAGAAATACATGGAGATGGCTAAAGATGATGCTCAATCTGAATTAAACCTCCTCCAATGGATCTATCAAGTACAAGGCTGATCCTGGCACTGAAGATCTCTTCCTCCAAGATGATGGTGCAACCCCTCACTGCACATATACATTGAAATAATGCAGTATGAAGAATGGACTACGCTGTCTATGATGGGAGATGTTGACCTTGATTCCAAGATATGAAATAAGCTCTGAAACCTTCCTTAATAAACTTTCTGAGGAATATAGACTCCCTCCTCTGAAATATGAGACAAGGAATGGTGTTGTGGAACCCCTCCACTGCAACACCCAGCAACACTACGTTATACTTCAACAGAAATAACGCAGTGACTAGTGGTAGTGGCTTTGGCCTTGAGCCAAGATGTGGAGAAATGAAGTGCAATCCTTCAAGAGGCCTCTCAAGAATGAAAGGAAATCCTAAACAGGAATCCCTCCTGCTAAATAGCACTGCAACTTAGCTGAACAACCGAAGACTGCAAATATTCTAAAAAGACAAATGATCAAATGCTCAAAGATGTCTCACTATGGCTGCCTCTTCCTCCTTTTATGCAATTGAATGTCTCTTTGCCCTGGACCCCACACATTAGGGTTTCTTCCACAAAGAATATTCCTCCCTCTCAAACTGTGTTGTCTTCTCATGCAAGCTACACCTCTTAGGCAGCGTTGTTGACTTGATAAAACTTGACCTTGTCCTCATGCATTTGCCCCTTTTCACATTGGAAGGTGTGAAATCAAGCTACTCCATGGATCCTTTTCACACTATGAAGGATATTATTCCTACTCATGGGCCTTTTACCCATTTTATTCACCTCCTAGATGAAATAAGAAAAAATTAATGTTCCAATTATCTTCATGAAAATTTTGGAACATTACACAATAACAACACTATATAAAGCGACATTGTTTGTGGTTCGTCCTAGACATATACCTTGAAGGTCTATCAACTCACTAGCAGGATCATAAATCACCCAGGCTACTGAAGGCAGGTTTCGGGTACTGTGGGAAGCACCATCCACGAAACCGACATAAGGGGTAATAGACATCTGCACAATAAGAAACGATCCAATAAGCAGGAAAACGCTCATAGATCACACCAAAAAAAAAAAATCTACAAAAATTAAAAAACACCTATGTACGAATAAACATGCACGAATGACTCATGCATAGTAGTTTTTGAGATACAACCCATTTCTGGGTTGATTTAGAGGATGGCCTTCATAATCAATAAGCTCATAAGCCCCATTCTGTAAAATGTGCTTAATAATGTGGGGCCCATGCCACATGGGTTGAAATTTGCTTGCCCCCAACTTATCGTGAGCTTGGTTATATAGGAGGACAAGGTCTCCTTCTATAAAGGAACGAGGGGAAAATGACTAGTCAAAATGAGTTATGACCCGCTTTTTTTGTGCTTCTATGACCAGAGCAGCAAAGCAACAAGTTTCATCCAGCCTCTCTAAATATAGAAGACACTCTTCTTCTGGCGAAGTATTCGACAACAATTCAATAGCTAGTTTGAGAGAAGGAATTTCACATTCAATTAGATGGGTAGCTTCCAAACCATAGACAAGCTAAAATGGAGTGAATCCAATCGCATACTTCACGGAGGTTCGTAAGCCCATAGAGATGAAAACAACATGAGATGTCAGTTTGATTTGTGCATCCCAATCGTACGTTGAATCATGGTGATGAGAACTTTTTTCACGGCTTAAACCTGGCCATTGGCCTGAGGGTAGTACGGCGTTGAGTTGTTGTGACACAGACCCAACTTGGATTTTAAACTCTGCCACCATGTAATGCCAAAAATGGGAACCATGATCGGTAACAATGGCTTGAGGGACACCAAACCTATAAATGACATGATTGAATAGAAACTGTGTTGTTGACTTATCGTCAGCTGTAAGTGTAGGCATTGCTTCGGCCAATTTGGTGAAGTATTCTATTGCTACAATGATATAAGTATGCCCCCTGGCCAAGTGAGATTTACATGTCATAAAATCGATGCCCCACTCTGGAAAGGGACCAACGGTAATGACAGGGTGGAGATGGGAAGGTGGGGCGCGCATCTTGCACTGATAGATCTGGCAATCATGGCACTTACCGAAAACAACAATGCAGTCTTTAAAGATGGCGGGCCAGAAATACCCAATGCGAATAATTTTCTGTGTAGTATCATATCCAGACATGTGACCGCCACAGGTGCCACTGTGGCAATCATTCAGTACCTTTTCAGCCTCCTCGAGAGTCAAACACCAGCGGAGAATGGAATCAACTCTGATGCGGTAGAGTGTATCTCCAACTATACGATAGGGTTGTGATTGATGGCAGAAGCGTCGGCGAGAATCCTTCGTCAATTCATATCAAAAGGTGGAATTCTGAATATATACGATGATATCACTATACCAAGGATCGAGGGTGCTATTATCATTTTGAATCTCGTTGATAGCTTTTGTATATTTGTGTTTTAGTTTTAGTTTACTTTGAGCATACATTCGTATACTTTTTCACTAAATTGTGTTCTTTTGAGCTCCACCACTTTCTGCCTATTACCAATAGTTTAAAGAGTAGACCACACTTTTTAAACTAGTTCGATTTCGTACACCCGTGTGAAAAATCCACCACAAAAGGATTGGCGACTCCACTGACGTGTTCCAAGTTTATGTGGTTGTGCCATCTTTTGCAGGAGACCCTTTGTCTATGCTGGAGTGGAGCTAACAGTCCTCTAACCCATCTTACAGTCCCTAGATTCACTGGAGTGACAGACTGAAGAAGGCAGCTCCTAATCTTTTTTACTTGAGGGATTTTTTCGCGCAGTATTTCCTCACAGACACGTAGGGCACGCGTTCAGCTCTGACCTGTGTGCAGGAAGGTGCATCTGTCAAGGCTTTTTGCGCGCAAATTGCAGAATGAGATTTTTCTCCCTATATTTTGCATTTTTCTACTTGTAATGTGTTGGGCAGCCCCTAATGTATCTGCCAGCACTTGTATTGATACCCCACAGCTTCCTAGAACTCACTTTTTGCTACTTTCTGTAGCCATAGAGTTAGTTTCTCTTTAAGTTGATTTTTTGCAAAAATCTTCACATAGTTTAAGTAGGGGGGAAATTAACCATTGCATTCCGAACAATTTATGTTTTTCAAAAATTTGGTATTCACACTTAGATTAACTAGTCCAAGTAAGTGGCCCAAGACCACACATGCATAAGCTAGTGTAGAAATTGTTTAGCTTAATTCAATTTTTCCATTTAGGAAATTGCGGGACTCGGATTGAATCGTCGATTAGACCAAGTAATATATGTTGCCTTTGCACTCTCCGGTGATCCACAGCAAGCATATGAACACTCCATTTTTTCGATTCACCATCTCCCTTTACTTAGTCACATAGATTAACTAGGAATATTTGAAAGCGGCCCATTATCCGCACACGTTTTTCATTTTGAGCCAGGAACAAGATAACTTAGTTTAACTAGGGGTTTATTGTAAAGTATCACTGATATCCAAATGTTCAAACTATGAGCTTGTTCACCTTATGCTCACACACACACACCCACTAAGAAAAGAAAGCCACCTAAAACCAACTTAAACAAACTCACTAAATTCTCCCCATAGGGGCCACAAGAGAATTTATAGACTAAGTTAGGATCAAGGGGGTAGGCATCCAATAAGCCGCCTTGATCACATTTCATATTAAAACATATAAGTTGTGTATTTAGGGAGCTTCAAAATCCACCTATCATCCCACGGAAAAGAAAACCCGAGCGCGACAGAGACCTAATTCAGAGGGGGTTAGGCTTAGGCACAGTGCGTGCGGTATCAGTTGGGGCTACCCGACCTGGATGATACTCAGTATTGTTAGCTGACTACCAAGAAGCCCAAGACTCAAATGCTCACGTGGGATGGTGGTTCTTAGTGGCCAAAAACTAGGGCATCCCTTACCCTATAGGTGATGGTGTAGGAAAGCGCCAGACCCTCTACCCTTACCTTGGTGGATTCTCTTCGGCTAAATGGGGACGTCGCTACCTCTTACGGGACGTTGTGCTAGCACTCACAAGAAATCTTCTCAATGCCCAGTTACTTTTGAGTGTGTGAGGATGCATAGGTCTTCTAGGATTTTGAGTATCATGCGCAAAACAAACAAAAACCATATTTTTGCTTGATTGATCACATAGATTAAGTTAAAGGGAAAATCATTTTATTTTCTCTTTGTTTTGTGTATGTGGCCATAATTTTTCTTTGGCCTCGACTCTATCCCGTCAAATTTTTCCAAAACCTAACCTGGTCGACACCCAAATGGTCCCAACAAAACCTCGTCGACCTAGGTGTCTTTTGGACCTCCCCCCATTACAAGGAGGGGTTCCAGGTCTTTCACCATTCAGACGTCAAAGATGGAACGCTGCCACCGTCATTGGTTAATCCTTCATTGGAGCAACCATAGTTCGGAACCCTAGTCGGTCTCCCAACACCACACCGCACACTACTCCCCCCTCGACCCCTAGGGGGCAGAGGAGCACATCCCATTCGAGAAGCCAGTTGAACACACATCAGGTAATGTCACAGACTAACCCTCGTTCTAAACAAAACTTCGTGTCTGCACATGTTTCCATGGCGTCAACCTCCCAGTCACCCTTCTTAGCTGCGTTAAATCTACCCGATTTAACCAAGATCACAAATGACCCCATCGCACATTATCCTTCATGGCCTCCCATGCCCACGAATCTACCTTTGGATATACCAAAGTTCGAAGGCAAGCAAGCGAAAGACCCAGGTAATCATATAATGACCTTTCACCTATGGTGCTCATCGAGTAGTATCATTGACGACACTATTCGATTGAGGCTATTTCAACGCACTCTTACGGGAGTTGCCGCGAAATGGTACGTGGAGCAACCTCCTACTTCACATGGAACTTTTAGCGCCCTCGCTACCGCATTCCTCACTTATTTTTAGATACCCATTCACCATGATTCAGGAATGGAGTTACTGACTCATTTTATACAAACCCTCGTTGTCCATATCTCTGACCATCTTCATGAGTGGAGGTGGCGTCGCAGTTTATGTAAAGCTAAACTCGACGATCGGGTCCTCTTAGATTTATTCTTGAAAACTCTGATGGCAGATATTTCAAAGGATGTGGCACAGCAATACCCCACATCCGTAGAGGATGAAATCAGTAAATCCCATAAGCTTGGACTTATTTATACGCAGTCAGGATACATTTACAATATCCTGCCTAACGCCCCGCACCTGCAACTTATCAAGAATTGCAAGGCGCATCGAAATCTGCAAACAGACTGATTGGGTCAATGACCCAAGGGTACCCAGGTAGCAGTAGTCACAATCCTGGTTACACACATAATTCTACCCAGAACATGTCTCAACCCGGATTTCAAAGTCATCACATGCCTCGACAAGATTTGACTAGTAGAGCGCAAGCGTGTCACCAAGGAGAACCCTATCCTCCGGCTGAGGGGACCCAGTACGCATGAATAAAAACTGATGGAAGAGCTTCCCCCCCAACGGCTAGGTGCAAAAAAAGGATAGCGTTATGCTCAGTCCCAAGCACATGACACACCTACGCAAACCAATGCATAGGTGAACTTTGTGTAGTCGTCCCAGAATCAACCACACCAGTATAACTAGGAGAACTACCCTCCTAACATGGTTAAGAAAAAATAAAAAAACAAGCCCAAAGGGAACCCTGGACAGGGGGTAGCAACCAACAGTTCCCACCATGATCCCAGGCTGGAGGCAACTCTAGCAGGAATCAAAACCAGGAGCTAAGCAATGCCCAAAGGCAAGGCAAAAGGCCACCTTTGTGAACAAACCATTCTTGTTCAATATGTGGTGAGTACGGGCACTATACTCACCACTCTCCCGATCTTCCCAAACTAAAAAAGCTTTAGAGTAACAGAGGACAAGGAGGATCTTCCCAGCAACCTGCTATTATGCAAGAACCTTTCCCCCACCAAGGGACGGTCTGCACTCAACAACAAAACCCAGATGATTCCGGGAAAAACAGCCATGAAATTTACATGACGAGGGAAGAAATGTTTTTCCAAACATGGAAACGCAGTTATGACACCCCACCACACTCCACTACGTCAGGGGCTAGTACTAGTGCACCGACTGCACCTTTGACCATTTCAAAGATGCCTATAGAACCATTTCCAAAGATGGAAAAGGGACCTAATAGGCGAGCAAGTAACTACTCCAAAGCGGCCCATAATTATAGCATCGTGGACGATTTAGCTCAATCACCCACTACTATGTCCACGTTGGAAGTACTGCAGTCGTTCCCAAAGCAACGAAAAGCCCTACTTTCCGCATTAGGCACTATCGACCCTGCCAATACGTGCATTATGGCTTTCGATTTAGACAAAGCCACTCATAGGCTTCCTTCTATGGTCACATTCCAGATACCAGTATCGATACAGAATATCACTATTCACGGATGTGTCATAGATGAGGGTGCATCGACATGCATCATGTCAAAAAAATGTTTGGCAGAAGTTGGGTTCTCCCAAACTAAAACCCTCGGTAGAAGTTGGGTTGTCCATTCATAACCACAAATAAAAGCAAGAGGCTCATTCACATGCTTATTGCCCATTGTCATTTCTCATTCACATGCTTATTGTCCATTTCCATTTTCATCTTCCATTTCCATCTTCCATTTCTTGTCATTTTCATTCCGCAAATAAGCCCTGCTGCAATGCAAATTATTGAGTCCATAGTCCTTTGAGTCTAAGTTTTTTTTGTAAAAACACCTTGAGGCTTGCATGCCTTAATGGAAATTTCTCATGCTCACAAACAATGGGAATACGTTAATGTCCCTTGTTCGTCAGATCTTCTAGGTGACTCGACATCAGCAAAATCATTCGTACCTAGCAAGATGTGTTTGGGCATCTTGACTCTCATTGTCATCAATGGTGAGAGTTCTCGTGTTGACTAGTGGCATCCATTAATGGTCACTAAGTCAACAATTTCCTACTATGTTCGACATCAGAACATCTTTTCACATAGTAGGAATTGTGCCAATGAGTTTTGAAGACATGAAGACTATTATTTTCAGCATTTTGGAGCAGATTCAGCAAGTTTTAGTAGAAGCAATAAAAAGTCATCTTATCTCTTTATCCATGACTCCTCTTGTTCAACCACTTGAAGAAGAATATGATCAGAATTTTGCAGCCACCACACATACACAACTCATCCATATTTAAGGTAAGTGAAGGTATGTTGTTTTCTAATTTTTAGTCATGTAATTCATTAGAATGCTAAAATTGTAACTTTGGAAAAATTCCTCACTCCCTTTTTTCACATTGTCATATCTTTAGTTGGGGGGAAGGGACATCATTTCATATCCACATGTCATACACTATCACACATTTTCATTTCATTTCCACCCACATATAATTCCCAACCAACTATTGTTGCAACATGATCCAAAAGATTATATGCCTTGCAAATGATCAATTCATTGATGAAGAAATTGATTCTAAATGTTTTCATGAACTTTGATGCAACAAATAAAATAAAGCATTGTTACACAAGAACCAATGCTTCAAAAAAAAAAATAAGGTTTACAAGAAAACTACAACCAATGAAAAAAGAATAAGAAGAAGAAGAAGAAGTTGCAATCAAATGTATTATACTTTTCCAAAAAGGAAAAATCAAGAAGCAAAGTTTGGAATGAATCTATATGAGTCAAAACTCATAAAAGATCAACTCATGGACAAATGAATCATTGTAATGATTGTATGAGGACATGCAACAACTTCAGTTGGGGGGTATGTTGAGTCTCAAAAATGTTCTCCATATTCATACATATTTCCATTATGTCATAACCATTTAGCTCTTATTTCATAGCCATTTGACCTAAAACCCTACATCAAGTAACCATTTTCATAAATATATGGGTTAGATCCTTGTTTTCCAAAGTTATTTATTTTATGTATTTTAAGTGAATTTATGATTAGAAACTAGAAAATTAACATAGTTTCATATATCTATATATGTGTTATGAGTTTTGTGACATGTGTAGGTAAAAAGGAGACTTCTAGAAGACCCTTATGTGGCACTCTAAAGCCAAATTCGAATTTGGTTGGAGAAGATTATGGGATCAAGAGGATATGTGTCTCACTTCCTTGTTGTATTGAAACTCTAAGAGGATATGTGTTTCATTCCTCAAGTTGTGTTGAAACTCTAGAAAGACATGTGTCTTATCATTTCCTATTTTGATTGTAACTCTAGAGATGGAGGGAGAGATTCATGGACTCCCATTAATGAGATGTCTCCTCATATTTTGTATAAATAGGAGAAGCTTTCTCCTATCATAGGTAATGAAGAAGTAACGAGAAAGTAATGAAGAAGTAGATTTGGAAATAAGTTCAAGATGGAATGGGATGTAGATTTGTGAGTTCTTTTTAATAGAGAAATTCAGTTCTTTGATGGTGTTTTGATTACAATTTTAAGGAGCTGAAGGACTTCACCAAATTGGTAGCAGAGGGCCCCTGCTATCCAAGGAGGCTTTTACATGTTTTCTAGATAAGTTGCTTTCAATTCTGTTTTGTCATATTTCTTTACTTAGATTTCTTTTTGAAATCATAGCTTTTAGCATAATTTTTCATGGCAGCCCGGGCATTTGCATATCTTTTGACTAATGACATGGAATCAATATTGTTCTGTTGTTAATTTATTTTTTCTTAGTTTTTGTTTAATTCCGGTATTGCTTTGTTTATTTCAGTCTTGCACATTTGCTTCAGTAGTTAGATTTAGATATATTAAATTGCTCATGTCATTTTCAGTTACCTCCGAAAGCCACAGCTGGACTGATAGTGAGGGATTGTATTATGAAATGTGTAGTTTGATATTAGTTTCCTTTCTGCAAATTTAGATATATTAAACTGCTCATAACATCTTCAGTTGCCTCCGAAAGCCACAGTTGGACTGATGGTGAGGGATTGTATTATGAAATGTGTAGTTTGATATTAGTTTCCCTTCTGCAAATTTAGATATATTAAACTGCTCATAACATCTTCAGTTGCCTCCGAAAGCCACAGCTAGACTGATGGTGAGGGATTGTATTATGAAATGTGTAGTTTGACATTAGTTTCCTTTCTGCAAATTAGATATATTAAATTGCTCATAGCATCTTCAGTTGCCTCCGAAAGCCACAGCTGGACTGATGGTGAGGGATTGAATTATGAATGTGTGGTTTGATATTAGTTTACTTTCTGCAAGTTAGATATCAGTTACTCAAGTTGTTTATGGTTACTTCCGAAAATCATAGCTGGACTAATGATGAGGGATCAGAAGACAAGTTGATGTAATTTGATTTAGATTTACTTTATTGCAACTTTTGGATTTCTTTCAGCATAGTTTCTTTTGTGTTTAGACAATAGCAAGAATAGTTTGGTTTCATGCTCACTAGTTCACTGTTTTGATTTATTAGATTAGCAGCACCTTTTTCATTTCAGTAGCACATTTTCATTTCCTTTCAAGTTTTGGCATTGTATGTTTCAAATTCCTTTTTCAGTTTCAAGTTGGTAAATCATTATAAAGGACATCATTGCCTTGAATATCCATAACCATACTTGTCTTTTAGAATTTCATAAAAATCCAAAAACGACAAAAAGTAGGAGATAGGTTATCTTGCACATATAGTGCGCCACACTTCGTCAGCTTACGAATCCCTGGTTGATAATTTATGTTAGCAATTTAGGACACACTAAATTGACCAAACAGTCGTGACCCACCAGTCAGGCCACTGGGCGACCTACCTCACCAACATATACACGAGTAACCGAAATAATGTCAATGTCGAGAACAAAACACATAAGAACATAAATACAAGGACAAATGCAGAAAAAATATAACACATGCCTGCAGGCCCCCAAACATAATCAAAAGGGAGACCCATGTCTGGGACACCCTAGAATTCCATCCCCGCATATGGGTATGGCAAGAACATCTGTGGGTTGACCTCAAACCAGGCCTCTGTCTGGGTGTTCTAGTAACACCCCACCATGCCACCACCGCCCTGCGGCATCACCGGAGCCCACCTCCTCATTCGTGGCTCCCGTTGCCCCCCAATGGGCACCACCACCACCGGCCTCAGCAACACCACCCTCTCGTACATAATTCTGCATAGGATGCTAGCGTACGCAAATGACTTAGATCCACGTTGGACCTTGTTCAATTGCGACACCATCCCATCAAAACAAAAGTGGGAAAATTTGAAAAAGTGCCCGCCCCTCAGTCGGTGTAAAACTCCAACCTGCAGGCTAGATGCCTAATGTGGAGCAAAAGACCCCGCCAGTTGCACAATAACTTCCAAAGCACACCGCTCTTCCACATATGTCACTGATGCAATGTTGATGCACCCCTTAGTAAGAGGCGCACCACCGTAATGCCACCTCCGGAATCTGTCTAGGTTCACTCTTCCGGTAGAGAGTGGGTACCTTAGAGCCTCACCCTGAGGTATTAACATGGTCACAAAGTAAATATCCATCCCAGGACAGATCACCAGGTTCGTCCCCCGTAGTACGAACATATTGCGCCTCTGGCATAAATGTTGTATAATGTAACGCAGTAGTCGGTCCTAAGACGGAAGGAACTCGTTCTCAGAAAACTTCAGAAGGCCCCATGTGGCCAACTGACGGCGCGTCCCAGCATTAGCAGTTAGAGCAGTCTGGATCTCGGGCCAATCCTGCTCTCTCCACAATAACCTGCCAAGCAACACAGGCACCCATCAATACGCAGAAAAACCAAAAATAGACAAGAAACCAAAATTTTATGTCACGGGACAAGCGTGCCCTCACGCGCCTGTCTTCTTCACAGGCGCACCTTTGCGTGCAAAAGGTAGGGAACAGTGCACCCTCGTGCACCTGTCCCTTAGAATTACGCGCAAGAAAGATGCTCTTTTGCCTAGATCACCCACACAATCTAGGGAGAAAGTTGCTTAGAGGTCGTACAAACCTAATTTTTACAGCCCTTGACACCATCAAACTGAAGAAATTACAATGCAGGACGTCATGAAATTTACCTCGGCATAATATCGCTAATCCTTGGTACATAGGTTGACCGCAACGGAAAGAAAGGCTCTGCAAAACACCTCTGATCTCCCAAAACTCAGCAAGTACAAATGAATAGGATTAAGGCCATAATCCCATATTTATCACCCTTTTCCAGAACTTCGAAGGTCCATAACAAGAAATCAGAAGGTCCATTCTGCAAACCGTAAGTTGCACCCTCATCAGTATGCCATGACGAACGAAAGCAATGCCACACATTCGCTTTCCAAGAAAAATATTTTTTTTTCGGCACCGACAGGTATGCCCTCTCCCATCTTCTTTTTTAAAGCTCCTGTCTTTCAATAATATTTGATGAAAAGAAGATGCTTTCACTTGAGGTATTTGTTTTTTCCAGAATAACCCGCAGCCCGCTTACAAATCCATCCACTAAAAATCTCGAAGCAGGTATCATTCTACCCCCAGCAGGATAGAGTCCCAGAAAACTTTGCATATCCTAACATCATTTCTCGATAATAAATAAGCCATAGGGTCCTCATACCCGACTGCATTTATCATCACCTCACCCTACACATGATAAATGTCCGCATTGGTCAGTAGAGCCTCCCCTCCATGGTTCTTGTCACCCAAAGTAGACCATATATCACAGCACAAATGACGCCATGGTCATACCATTTCAGTCCGGGAAGCACCTCGTGCCCATCCATTCATCATGCATAAGGTCAAGTTTACCATTCAAACTAAAAACCCCCTTCTGGACAATCATGTTGTACAATCAGATTGAAAGCGCACCTTCGCGCATCACATTTGGCCCACCATACCTCCACCAACACAATCCCATCTGCGACACTTCTTCATTTGCTTCATCAACCCTGCACATGAGACCAAACAATGGGACCCCCACCCCCAGCAAAACACTGTCCTCACACCTTCAGTGAGTGAACCCTTTCATGTTTTGGGGTACCCGTCTCTGTGTTTTATACAAACCAAACCTCATTATTTTATTCTTTTGGTAAGTGTACAAATACCGCCAATGATGCACTTCGCCACTTCCCCCTTATATGTCATATTTTCTCCCATGGCAGCAATACCTCATTCCCCTTGGTCGAATTATTTCACCCCCATGCACACACCATCTCGACATTCATATCCAGTTCACACCCACCCTGAAATTCTTACCGACTCCGATCTTCCCTTCAGAAATACCTATGACTACCACCAAGCTGCTAAAGTATACTCCGACCTCGGGCTACTGAATCCCCATCATCCGTTTTTAGTCATCACTCACCAACATGCCTATGTTAAACACATCACATTTGGGTCCCCAACCCCTCAAGTCAGAGACCCATGGTTCGGTTAAGACTTCCTTTTTTTCTACCTCAACAACTCTTTTCCAAAAAGGAAGCGGTACCTTGGATCACCCCTCCCCATGAAAAGGGGTATCCTCGAGTGGCACTATGGGAGATATCATTGTCCATAGATGTCATCGATCCTCCTGACATTCTATTACAACAAAATCTTTCATGTCACGATGGTATTGTACCTTACAACCATTTCACTTTGATCAGATCCGTCGAAGACCCATGCCTCCATAAGCGTCTCTGTCAACAATGCTTACACAGGAAGGACCCAGCCAGTACATATGCATACATTGTGTAGCTAGATGCCATACCAAGTTTAGGCATATGGGTACCAAATTCCACCTATCGTCAAAGAAAAAACGCCCCTAAGGGCGTCAGCAATTGTCGTCAACAACCGCCAGCATCACTACCACAGTAGTGACACAGAAAGCACATGTATCTGTGAATTTTGTTTAACTAGCCATAGCATCACGAGCATGGGACATGCCTGCCTCGTTGAAATTTTGTATATATGTTGTATATTTTATTTGCTTGCAGAGGTCCCTTAGGCCATGGTCATCTCGGAAATGGTGCACGGTTTTGTCAATTCCAAGATTTACGCATGCCTCTCTCTCTCTCTCTGCGCATGATATAGAAAATAAACTATAATGTATTTCGGTTGTACAGTTCTTCCTAGACCTCACACATTAGGGGGGAATTTCTAACACTGGAAAATTGTACAATAGAAGATGACATTAATTAATGTCAAGCCTAAAGATTTACAGGGCAGGAACACATTATGGAATCAAGAAAGTATTTAAAATCGCTAAGTTTTTGGGAAAATCATATTTGAACTAGTCTTAAATTCCAAAATTCGTGCTTAATCCTTCGAGAAGTGCGCCTTGTGTGCGCCTTTTTTCCTGATAAGCGCGCATTCTTGGAAATGGAAAAATTTCGCTTTCTGGGACCACACCAAGCAAAGGACAGTTACTCCTTGTATGAAGCCGCCTAAGGACAGCCACTAGCACCTCCTTAGACACTATGTGAGCACACAAAGGAATATTTGGAGCACACAATGGAATAATACCTCTCCCTTGGGTCACGATCCATAATGTACCAAGGGATGGAAGGAGGATTTGAAACTCCCCTATATAAAGCCACCAAGAGATGAAGAAATGGTGATCACATTGTTATACTGGCCAAAGTTGCCCAAGCAACACCAACAGTGTGTGACCCGGAGATGGAGCTGAAAAGGACTCGATCGTTGGCCACCCAACAATCCTAGTCCACCACGGCAGAGAGAGAGGGAGATTGCATCAGAGGTAGAGATTGGAAGGCAACATCCTTGCATTGGGACCTTGAGCCATTGCCTAGGTGCCCTTTGGCAAGTGGGTAAAATTTCTTCTCCATTTCAAATGTTTAATAAGAAGAGGCCTTGAGCCATCGTTGGTATTATTATCGTTTTGACTCTCTTTGATAGCTTCTGTATATTTGTGTTTTAGTTTTATTTTAATTTGAGCATACATTCGCATACTTTTTCACTGAATTGTGTGCTTTTGAGCTCCAATACTTTCTACATGTTACCAATAGTTTAAAGAGTAGACCACACTCTTTAAAATGGTGTGATTTCATACACCTGTGCGACTAATCCACCACAACACAGACATAGAAGATGGCGCCTGAGCCAAATCCTCAACAATACTGTAATGTTGAGCAGCACTGGGCATTAGGATTGTAAGAAGACTTACGAAGTACACCTTTGGAAGGTGGTCGGACAACATGCTCAGTACTGGGCCTTTCAATCTGAAGAGGGCTAAAAGCAGGCGGAGGAGGAGGACCATCAGCGATCTCTTTCCCCGCTGCATGACGTGGTTCGGTATAATATTTCGACCGAGTAGCAATAGAAACAGATGCAGGACCATTCATCATAAAAACCTGAGAGCCAAATGGGGTAGAGTATTGAGGTTGCTCTACCAACTGAGTTTGTTGTGATGGAAACGGTTCTTTGAGAACATCCGGAGTTCCTTGGGCGCCTTTGAGCAATCGACTCACTTCGGCCCATCGACGATAGTCCTTGGTGTAGTACTCTTTTTCGCAAATCAAGCAAGGATACTTCGGTTTACGTTGTGAACCATCATCAGCACGATATTTCTTATAATCCTACTTCGGGGTATCGGCTTTGGCCTTACCTTTACCCTTATTTTTACCCTTGGAAGTTTTATCCACCAAATTGGCCTGAACAACATTCACTTTTGTGGTTTTACCATAGTTCAGGATCGGCTTAGAAGAAGTATCGCTGGAAGGAGTATATTTTTTCTTCCCAGGATTTGGAGGAGGAGACTTCCGAGAAGTCTGAGACACGGAACCGATGATACCGTCGACGAATGGTGTCACCGGTGCTTTGGAAGTTCCAGGTCTAGGAGCATTAGGCAAGAGTTCGTACAATGTGTCAGCCCAACAGTACACTAGATCAAGGTGCTAGGCACAATAAATGGCTTGTTCCTAAGTGATGCATGGCCCCATAGTAATGTCTTTAGCAATTGAAGAAACGAAGGACATAGTAAACCAATTAGTTAGAAGTTGATTAGAGATCTCAAACTTGATCAAGTGACGACAATGCCTCCATTCATGAATATGATCAGAGATATGGGTAGCTCGATCTTGCTTCAAGGATGTGAGGAGGTGTGTCCTGGTTTCATACAAAATCGGTAACTGAAAGTGCGTGAGAAACGCCATGGCCAAAGAGTTGAAATCTTGGAAGACACCACGAGATAATTCAATGTACCACTTCGCAACGACACCAGTTAGAGTCTGTTGGAAAAGATGGATTCGGATAGAATCGTCAACCCAAGAGTTAGAGGAACACCAGAGGTGGTATGTCATAACATGCACTTGGGGGTCTTCTCCGGAATTACCCTCAAATTTGGGACAATCGGCAGGAATTTTGGTTGGAAATGGAGGCCAATATGGATTATGAAGGATTGGATCGTTCGTCAACTTCGACACATCAGGTAGTTCCAACGTAGCCAGAAAAGGTAATTGAGTATTGAAAGGCATTACAGGGTGTTGATAAATACCAGCATTCGGATTTCACCCAGGTTGAGAGACATTCTGCCCCCATATGTTTTGTCCCATAGGATTCTGTCCATAGGGGTTATAAGCCTGAAAGTTCTGCCCATACGTGGGTTGAGGACTAGGATATTGATTCTGAGCATACCACTGAGGTCCTTACTGAGTAACATATGGATTTTGCTGCGGAATGAAAGTAGTGCCTTGAGTTGCATTATAAAATGCTTGAGTTTGACCTCGCAAAAGATATGTAGGGCCTTGAGGGGCAAGATATACCATCTGAGATTGACCTTGAGGGATATATGCAACGCCTTGGGGTGCACTATATATGACCAGAGATTGACTTGGACAAAGATAAGTGGCACCTTATGGCTGAATGGGATGTCCTTGCGGTGCAGGTTGACCCAGATACTGAGGGGTGCCAGGTTGCCCTTGTTGAAAAGGATGGCCTGATGGTTGGGACGAGCCAAGTTTCCCCTGAAGACCAGGTTGACCCGGCGCGGGACCATATGGTTTTCCTTGTTGTAAAAAATTTTGGCCTTGCTGAACATAAGGTTGTTGTTGTTGCACAAAAGGTTGTCCCTGTTGTGCATATATTTGCCCCCGAGGGAGATAAGATGCACCCTGTTGAACATGAGACTAACCAGTAGGACCAAAGGGTTTTCCTTGTTGGGTCGAAGGTTGTCCCTGAGAACCGGAGGGTTGTCCCTGCTGGATCGAAGGTTGTCCCTGGAAGGGTTGTCCTTGCAAACCAGAGGGTTGTCCCTGTTTGTAAGTGAAATGACTAGGATTAATCAGAGGCAAATAAACGGGATTACCGTATGCGTCATAATGATGTTGAGGATTGCCAAAAGTTGCTAACTGCTGAGAACCCTGAGGGGTAGACTTATGTTGCTGACGACCCTGAGAGGTAGAATACTATTTTTGAATGGCCAACGAATATTCATCAAATGTATAACCGCTAGGAATGTAAGTAGAAACAATAGGTGCAGTGCACATAGGATGGATTTCCACAATGCAAGGTTGTGATCCATTCACGGTGGGCCTAACAAGTATCGTGGGATTGATAAAAATAGACCTACGGCTAGCAGAAGGCCTCAATGATGATGGATTCATACTAACAACCGATGCAGATGAAGCCACACAAATAGTGGGTTGAACAGGAACAGAAGTTACAATCGTCGATGTCACGGGAGTCGAGGGTAATGCCCCTGATACTCAGACAACTAAACTCGTGGAAGCAGTTGACGTATCGGTCCATATTAGATTCTGATACAATGACTGAATGCCAGAAATAATCTGACCCAAAGTTCAATAACCACGTGGGAGATACACTGGTTGTGAGGAAGTTTGATCGGAGACATAAGGTAAGTTCTCTGGAGGGAGATGATATTATCCTGTAGAAACATAAAGCTCTTCACTACTAATGGGACTCGAAGAATCCATGTCAGACGAATACATTTGATCGTGAAAAAAGATGACAAATAGTGTCAAGTAAGGCAGTAGCTAGTGGGGGTGATCCCGAAGTAAGAGGAAGGAATTTCGCCTCGTCCCCAAAACCAGACCAAGCATCCCGAGATCGCCAGTTGATATCAAATGGCTCATCGAGAGGAGACTGAGTAGCGAGATGTAAGTTACTTGGAAGGAGAGACTACCAGAAATCAGCAGACCTAGTGGGTTGAGATGCTTCCAAAGAAACTTCAGGAGAAGGATCACCACTAGGAGGTAGTGAAGAGGATGACGAAACTAGTAGTTCTACCACGGTGACTGTGTTTCAAACAGAAAATAAACGAGATAACCTATTTGAGGCTTCAAGACCAAACAATAAGGAAGTACTAAAAACAAGCCAAGCGAATATCTTTAACGGGCATGTGATTGTAGGCAATTAATTTTATGACATTGAAATGAAACTCTGTTGTTTCATGTTTTAAGAGTCGAGAAATAGGCAAAATATGACTCTACTCACTTTCATATTTGAACGAGCATGAAAGGACAAGTGCTCGATGATCTTTTCACTTTTATAGAGTCATGAAAAGACCAAAATGACTACTCGGGTAATCCAAGCAAGAGGGTGTACCAAGTTTCCGTGAACTCCCATATACACCTTAGTGATCAAATGAAAGAGAAATGACCAAGGACTTGACGTACGTGCAGGTAGTCTCCCCGAATGTTTGTTCGGTGTATCACAGTTACAGGGCAGCAGACTCAACTTCCTATGGATAAAGGATTGCAAACTATGAGGGTCTCCCTTTATATACGCGACGGTACAAGGAGCACAAGTACGTGCTAGTGTTTTCTAATGCCATATGGCGAACAACAGCTACTAGGTTTAACGACGTCAAAACACGTCACTATCCTAGACCTATAAAATATGTGCGTTAGGTTTCAATGCTTCCTTAGGTTGATTGAATTCATTTTAAGGTTGATCGTGAATTAATGTTGCAATTTCAAGGCCTTACCGAATTTGATCTCGATTTCCTAAATGCACACTACATGCAAAAGAACACCATTTCCATTCAATGAATGCTAACTAAGAGAAGGATAGGAATCTATGACAAAGTAGTAATCAATTGAAACATAAGAATATTTCCACTAATGCATCTAATACAACCAAATCAGAAAACGAAAACTCTTCCTTGGTTCGCTAAGAGCTAGTAATGCAAAAGAAAATTTTCATTTTCAATTTAAGCGAAAGAATGTAATTTTTGTCTTCTTAGATGAATGAGGCACACAATGCACTATTACACTAAAAAAAAAAATGAACACTAGCTTTAAGTACTACGATCGTAACGATCTAAAATAAAGATACCAATGCAATACAAACATAAAACGCACTCAAAACAAGGTTGCACTCTTCCAAGCAAACAAAGGGCTTTTGAAAACGATCCAATGAGCAATGTAATCTATGCTCGAAGTGATGAATGGAGAGTTAAACAAAAACAAAATTGATCATTCAAAAAACCAAAGACACGAAGAATCGAGAGAAATACTAACACAATCATTCAATGAATTGAAACAAAAAAGATCAAAAGTGACTCGAACTTAACTCAGAAGGCTCAGTGAGGAGAGAGTCGAACAAACATCACAAGGCACCTAGAAACCCTAGGACAAAAAACTCCACTGATAAGATGATGGACAAACAGCTGAGAAACTGAGACTACATAGTTAAAACAATATCAATAAACCAATTGCAAGGTAAAAATCCAATCCAGAGCCAAGAAACACTGAAAAAAACTCAGAAAAGAGGTCAAATCAAATCCTACAGGATTCGGCGTGACATGCGCCAATCTACATGAATGTTCAAGGAAAATCTGTGTCGAGCTAGAGAACCATGGGAAAAAATAAAACCACTAAGCAGAGGTTAGAATTGATACTCTAGAACTGAACAGGATGGTTAAAGACAGTCAAACAAGTCAAGCAAAGCAGAAAAACGATGAAACGACCAAAGTCGACTCGACAAGCCGAATGCTCGACAAATAATGAGACGACAAACACACACTGATCCCTAGTGGAGTCGCCAACTTGTTGTGTAGGTAAATCCCCTCTATGGATAGAGGCAATCCCTCTAGCCCTAGGGTGTGTCTAGCAGCAAGATGACATGCTAATGCGTCGATTCCTAGTTAATTAATGAAACTGAGTCGGGATAGATGTCCTACCTTTGTTCCAACGCAGTTTTCGTAGTTGTAGCAGCAGTCTCCCGATCTTCGTCCCAACACGTTGCAGTCCTTCAGCGGTGGTACTGAGGTGCCTGCACAAGGATCATAGAACGATAGCAGCATACGAAACAATATTTGCATTCATAACTATCTAATTGGTCAAGGATAATTAAACGTATTGCACAAGAATAATCATATCAAAGCAAGACCGGAACCAAAACATCAGTCATGTATTAATTAAGAAGAGACAAAGAGTTTACAACCAAAAGATCCTTGATGTTGTAACCTCCTTCACCGGGTCCAGTCAAAATGCGTCTCGAGTATTCGTCGGGGAATTGGACTTGGCGAGGCAATAAGCCTAGACTCTCTCTCAACAATAGTTCTCTCTCTTCTCTATCTCGCACCAGCTATATCAGACTGTTCAGCTATTCAACCATTTCAACTATTGTACAAAATTTTCAGCTAGCTGCATCTATGTGAGAGATATGTATTTATAGGAGAGGAGGAGGAGGTTGGGATCCCTCAAATGGTGGAAGGGAGGCCTTATCCTTTGGGAGTTTTCTCAAATGTAGTAAACAAGAAGCCAAAGGAAGATGTTTGTCGTTATTCATTCAAACAACTCATGCTGACTCCGCTCACGAAGTGGTTGGCAATGGAAAATTCGCTTCTATATTTAAAAAACATTCCAACAACAGCTCGACGTGGGCTGTCCACTAAGACAAAGCACAATGGGCGCGGGGCCCAGTGTTAATTTCTCTATCAGTGCGAGGCCATAACTACCTGCCAGTGACGACCCAAAATCATGTGTTTTTGACGGTCTGTTCCAAGAATAGTCAACAGAGGAAATGGACCTCTCATGGCAAGGGATGAAATGAAACTTTTTGCAAGGCATGACACTACATATAAGTCACATAAATGGTCCTCCAATGTGCAGGATGGGGATTGCAGGGACGGTGAAAAAAATTTGTGTAACACCCTCTCCTATTTGTGCTAAGACAGATCCCAAAGAAATGCAAGAAGCATCCACATGCACATGGAATTCCTTATTCCAATATGGAAAAAATAGAGTTAGCGCAATTACCATCTTCTCCTTCAGCACATCGAAGCTATTTTGACATTCATCATCCCAATAGTAAGTAGCATCCTTATTTAGCAATTTCTCCATTGGCGCAGTTATTTGCGCATAGGATTTTATAAACTTCCTATAATAGCCTATATGTCCCAACATTGTGCGTATTTTCTTTACAGACTTAGGTGCTTCCAAGTTCACAATCACGACAATATTCACAGGGTCTACCGTCAATCCCTGTTTACAAACAACATGCCCCAAGAGTATACTGAAGGGTACATAGAAGATGCATTTCTTCAAGTTCAACGACATCTAATATTGCCTGCATGTGTCCAACATCAGCCTTAAGTTCGCAATGTGTTTCTTCAGCATCCCAAAGACTGCCCAGTCATCAAAATACACCTCCAAGAACTTGTGTATATACTTCTTAAAAGCAACAACTACTACGCTGGAAAATATTGTTGGAGCATTCTTCAAGCCAAAAGGCATGACTGTATATTGAAAATATCCCCATTATATGGCAAAAGTAATCTTACTCCTGCCTTCAAGGGCAATTCGAATCTGATGGTACCCTGAAAACCCATCGGTGAAAGAATAGGCCTCCTGCCCTCCAAAATTCTCCAAAAATTTGTCTGTAAATGGTGTAGGGAATGGGTCATGCACACATGCATCATTCAGCTTCCTTAAATCAACACAAATCCTGATTCCCCTTTTTGTTTCCTCTCTTGGAAAACCATGGGACTTACCCATTCTTATTCTTCCACAGGTTCAATGATTCCAGGCTTAAGCGTATTTTCCAATTCTTCCTTCGATTTTTCCTTATATTTTGGGTTCAGTTGATATGGTCATTATTTAACAGGCTTCACGTCTAGCTTTAATTTTATCCTCATTACTCCAAGGTCCCCTACTATCCCCTTCTATTCAAATAACTTTATGGGAAACAACTCCTGATATTCATGTAACAGTTCCACAACCTTGCTAATTGTATCTACATCCCAATAATCTCCAATAAGCACGAAGTTCGGTTCCTCTTATATCCCTATATTTACCTTCTGCATTCTTACCATTTGCGTTGTGTCAAGCATCATAGGTTCTGGCCCAACAACCTCGCGTTGTCCCTCTAGATCCAGAATATTAATGTTGTGTAGATCCTCCTCAACCTCTTTTGCGGTCATCTTATAACATTTGACTACTTGCTCCAATTGTGCATCCCAATCAAGTGGTGTCCAGGTCATCGCAGTTGTGGTCCTAACAACCTTTGATCTAACTACTTGAAGCTCTACATCTATGTAATGAAATTCATCTTCAAAACTAAAAGTCAGCAAAAATCCTTCAACCATGACCTCCCACTTTGTTGTTCCATGGCGTATTTTGGCTTCAAGGTACCACATATAATGTGTGAATGAAGATATGTACGCATTCTGGTGTTAGAACTTTGTACCACATTCTATTCCATTGGTAGATATGTCCTCTAGGATCATACTTGCCATCATATTTCCCTTCAATTCTAGTATTTACTTGACCAAATCTGAGATGCATAAATCTGTTGTATTCCCCCCAACATCTAATGTTCCCCTTATGCATAACCCACCATGTAGCAGGTCTAGATATCATCACGACATCTAGAGTTGGAACCCCTAGTCTTTAGGTACAGCTTCTTCAAATCTATCAAGAAACAAATTAACATCTCCAGTCCCATCATAATAGGGCAAGTCACATACCTCTAATGCAATGCAGTAGAGTGATCTAGTAATTATGTGACAGCACTTGGTAGATACTTCATGCAAACGATTCTTCCAATTCTCCATTTCTTCATCAGAATCTGAAACACATGAGCTATCCATGTCCCAGCTTATCCTCCCATCTGCGATGGGGTTGATCCAATATTCATCCTGTGCAATTAACTTATAGATATTGTCAATTTTTGCATCCACATATTCATTACGAATTGGTTTTGTATATCATGCTCCTTTAGAGGGGTCCAAAGTAACAATGAGCCTTATGTCGTTCTTCCCAAATACCATCTTTCTACTCTTTAGATGTATTATGGCATCCATATCATAAGCTCAATTAAATCCAAGTAAAGTAAGATATCGATTGTTGTCATCCACAATCTCAATGACTTCAAAGTCTGACAACACACTTACTCCATCAATGTTTATGATAATGCCCTGCAATCGACCCATAGGAATAATTTTCTGTTGATTGGCCATTCTCATCTAAATTGGTGACCATTGTAGCTTTTGTCGCCCCATTCATTCCCATGTCTGCTTTGGGAACACATTTGCATCTAATCCTAAATCAAGAATTACTTGATCCATCTTGTAATATCCTATCTGCGCAGTTAACCGCATTTCCCTGTCGGTTCTCTTCTTATTTCTGTATACTTTGTTTATTGCGTGTTGTTTAGGTTTTAGCTCCTCTTTCCTAGTGTAGTTGTCAATCAAATCTTGCAACCCTTATACAAATTTTTGGTCCCTTAGCGGCTTCATACAGGTCTACAAAAATTATTTTAGAACGGTCGGTTCAAATTCTTTCATCGCAGTAACCTCCTTGGGTTTATTATTTTTCGGGATTAGTTGTGTTTGAATTTTCGATGTCAAAGCTCCATGGCTCGTAAAGCTCTTATTTTCTTCCATGAAGGTTTCCCTTTCTCACTAAACATTGAACCCATGATTATTTTCTCCAGCCTTCCGTACCCATGTATCCTCCATATGTTTTTTCCTTATGCTTCGTCTTCACCTGTAGTTTTGTCGCTCCTTGTTACTATGATAACACATCTATATTATTTGAGCAGCTAAACCCTCATCATCTACAGATTCTGTGTAATATTCCCAAATGGTAAAAGCAGGAATATAGTGTAAAACCATGGAAATATCAGTGTAAAACATTAGATCAAAACATGAGGCAAATATGGAGACCTTCCATTCATTATAACAGCAACAAAATAGTACAATATAATGGGCCACAAAGTATTCAACAAATATAAAAATCCTCCAATAGACAAAACCCTCAAAAGAGGTGTTGCTACTATATATCAAAATGTCGAAATACTGCTACAGTGCAGTCATAAAGTGCACTGCTACAACAAATGAAAATACAAATATCATGGGCTGATATATGCCTCAATAGATACAACAAGTACAGATCTAAGCTCTATACAAACTCCAATGAAGAACCCAACAAGGGTTTTCATAAATACACCCAGATATAAGATATGAATCAAAGCCCTAGGGCTGAAGATTCACTACAACATACAAACTGGAAAGGTGTGATTGATCTGATATGCCAAAGAATGTAGCCTCCTCCAATAGACTCTTGAGATAAAAGGTTGATCCCTTCTCTAGAAAACCTCCTCCCCAAATGGTGTACTGAAACCACCTTGCAACTCCTCCTTCAAAATAACACAGTCCAAGATAGAAACTGCGTTGTAGGGGTAAATAAATAAGTGGCCTGATGTGAGATGCTGAAAATAAGCTCAAGGACCTTCCTTACTATCCTCCCAATGGAAAGGAACCCTTCTCCACTGAAAATTATCACTGAAGTGACCCAAATATGTTCTCCACTGCTGCAACCTGCAACACAACACAACCCTCAACAGGATCTGTGCTGTAGATGAAAGATGAAGCTTGGCCTAAAGCCTGAATGTGGAAGTATAGTGAAAAATATTCCTAGAGGCCTCTTAAGGAAAGAGGTGGGATTCCCGATCAGGAACACCCTGTGCTAAACATAACTGCAATCTTAGCTAAACAGCTAAAGAAAGCTATATGTCTGAACAGACCATATATCAAAACATAAACACATCATAAGCTGAATAATATGGCTGCCATCCTCTTCCTTATATAAGAAATGAGCTTCCTAAACATAAACCCCATTCATTTATGACACTACTTCCATGCAAAAATTCTCCATCTAAAACTGTGTTGTCCCTCCATAAATGTCCACTCCTCCATGATAGTGCTATTGATTTGGTCAAAGCTGACCCAGTCAAGGTATTCCGGCCCCTTTTCACATCTTAGGTTTCTCAATTAAGCTGCCAAGATTTCCTCCTTTCATATTGGCATTGATTTTATTCATATTAAGGAGATTTATGGATCTCCATATCCTCTTATTCATTAAACAAGAAAGAAAAAAGAAAAATTAATATTCCATCTAGCTCATGGCTAATTGGGAATATTATAGACCTCCACTCCCAAATGTTGCTTGTCCTCAATCAACTGTAAAGGTGAGTGTTGCAACTCTTCTCATTCATCATTGGTGGCACCTCCATGTGATAAGCTTCCCCCATAAGCCAAGTGTCTCCCAATCCATCCCTCCATGACATGCTCCTCCCAATTTCTCATGAGATGCAAATAACTCATCCCACAAGGAAGAAATAGATCCAATGAAACAATCATGGTTTACCTAATGTCCTCCCTGAAACATGTAGCATAATGAACATGGAGAATCTCTCTCCCAAAGGGCACATTCATTCCTCCCATCCTCCCTCCAATCATTCTCATAAAAATAATAAGTACATCATCAATGCATGGGATCAAAACCAACTACATATAAACAGAAATATGCAAAAATGGAGGTGGGTCATAGTCTGACATGTGGAACCAACGCAGTATGTATCCTAACTACATCAGATAATGATATGGTAAGTGGTTTCCCCACCACTTAATTTATTCCCAAGTTTTATCACAAGTTCCGAAAAGGCGAGAAATGTTTGGTGCCTTGGGAGTGCACCCTGAATGATACCACATCTCCCTATATCCTCTAGGGAGTGGCCAAGTTCAACAATGTTTGTGGCCCAAAGTTGGCCATGAAGTTTATATGGAAGAATGCTCCTCCTTGGAGAAATGTCCTACACATACATGGTAAAAGAGTGAAAATAATCATCAAATAAAACATTATGCACATTGACATGTTCCTTACCACAATCTCTTCTCATACAAATGGAATGGTCCACAGATACATCCCCTCTCATTCTAAAAGAGGAGAGAGGTGGTTGTGATAACTTCTTCATAGAGTTATGTATCTCTTCCATCTCCACATGACCCATGTATCTCCTCAAATGCTGATATATCTCCTCTTCAAAGCCTTCCCAAGTGTATCCTTCTATGATAGTGTTGTAGGTTCTCATGGAATAAGTATGGTTGAAGAGAAAATCTTCATGTGCAGCTTGTAGAAACTTCTCCTTGAGCTTGGAATATCTAGATAAGAAGATCCTGCCATGATAATATATGACCTCATCTTAGACTGAATATCCCTCCTCTTGAAGCTGGTCATCAAGTATCATGCATGTAAAAGATCCTTGGAATAATCCACCAACAGCTGGGATTTCCAATATGGATCTATCCTCCATAGTGATAGCGCTAATGATCTATCACAAAGAACATCTATCATATGGATGCCCTTCTCTTTGACATCTCCCATGCCAAATTCATATTTTGGAAGGTTGCTATCCTTCCCATGTTGCTACTTCCTCAACGCAGAATCTGAAATGAGAGTGGGTAATGATGATGTTGGGAGAATGTCTCCCTCCTCCTTGAGTCTACCCAAGACTCTCATTGTTGTACCATGACCGCCCAATGCCCCTATTCCTCCTGAATCTATTAATGGTGCATCATGATGTGAGACATGCTTCACCAAATCTGGGTCAGGTGGCCTCCTAAGTGGTTTGCCACAAAACAATAATGTCCCATGGGTCAAATTCATGTGCATAATAGATGGTACTGTTAGGTCCTTGCTTCCACTACGCAAATTAATCTATGTTTTCTATGTGGAAGTTGTATGTGAGGGATATGTGTGCATGCCCTTAATCATCTAATTTTTTCCACTTTTTCTATCCACCCATTCCATCTGCAAGGCCTCCCAATCTGTGGTGATCTTTCCCAAAGTAATCAACCACTACACACCCAATATCACATTGGTGTCAAGTATGTCAACCACAAATAAATGATCAGTCAATGTATATGTCCCCATGGTCATAGATAAAGATGGAACATAATGCATGCACTGCATAGTTCTAACTCCTAGAACCAAAACAGAATATCCCTCAAAATCATCAGTGGGTATTGCCATCCTCTGTACTAGTTGGGCATCAATAAAATTGTGGGTAGCCCCACTATCAATCAAAATAGAAAACCTCTGATATAAGATGGAACTTTGAACCCTCAAGGTCAAGTACTTGGGTACTCCTCGCAATGATGCAAGAGCCCCTCCAATTGGATAAAATGCTCCATTCCCATCTCCAGATGGTGATGGATCATCTCCTACTGTGCCAGCACTATGACCTCTTTCTAGTTCCTCTTCTTCTTTCTCCTCATCATCTGAGAAGACCTCTATGTACTGTGCCTTTCCTACTGCACATCTATGTCCAGGTGCCCAAGATTCTTCGCATGTGAAGCAAAGCTTCCTTCTCCTCAAGTCTCTTCGGACATCATCACTAAGAGGCATTTTATTTTGGCTCTCTTTTGGGAAAGAAGCCTTCTCTTCTTTTCCCTTTGATGGAAAAGAGGGCTTTTGCTGAAATGTTTCCTTTGCTTTTGGCAAGGCATCTTGTAGATCTCTAGCCCTTTCAATGGCATATTTAAGGGTAGTGGACTTGGTAGACTTAACCAACCCATGAAGATATTCTTCTAACCCATCAATGAACATATAGACCCTTCTTGTTGCAGATAAATCAGGAACCATAACATAAAGTTTTAGAAATTCAAAAATGTAAGTTTCTAGATTACCTGATTGTTTGAGCTTTGCTAGCCCCATGAATGGTGCCTCAGGATTTCTTTTATCAAACCTCTCATCCAACCTCCTTGTGAACTTTGAATATGCAGTCACATTGCCATGACCCAATGTAGACGAGCCATGGAACCACGAATCATGTGCTTTACCCTCAAGGTGCAGCGCTGCTATCTTAATGGCCTCCATCTTTGGTACTTTGTTCAGCTGGAAGTAGATTTCAAGCTTCTCTACCCATGATTTAGCAGTGCTTTAAAATTACCCATCAAAGTTGGGTAAGAAAAATCTGCCCATAGTGCAGTGTAGATCATGATTCTGAATGAATCCTCCACCTCTATTATGATGCCTAGGTCTCCTATTTTCCTTAATCTGAAAAAATTCCTAAAAACTCAAGTGGTCCTTGAATATATGAGATTGAGACTCATACTCCATGAAATAGTCTTCAAGAGTTTCTTGTTCTTGAAACCCTTCATTTCCCACTACTAAGAATGTAGGCATTGTAGAGCGTTGGGAAACTTGTTGCTGCTTCACTGGTTGATCACTCCAATGATGAGAAATGTCGGAGCTTCACCATGCAGAAATCCTTTAGGGGATTCCTTGTATCTATCCATTCTCATCTCCTTTATTTCTCTATCAATTTCTTGCATAGTTTGAAGAAGTAGCTTGGAATACTCCTCTTCTCCTTCTCATGATAAGGGGGTTTTACCCTTGTCTTTTTTATCATTTTTATAATCACCGGTTCATTCTTCTTAGATTCCTCTTCTCTCTATATATGAGAGGATCTCCTTCTTCTGATGACATATTGGCTTTTCAAGATGCACATGTTGAGCCAAGATTATGCTCTAATACCATTGTAATATTCCCAATTGGGAAAAGCAGGAATATAGTGCAAAACCATGGAAATAGTAGTGTAAAACATTAGATAAAAACATGAGGCCAATATGGAGACCTTCCATTCATTATAACAACAGAAAAATATTACAATATAATGGGCCACAAATTATTCAACAAATATAACAAGCCTCCAATAGAAAAAACCCTCAAAAAAGGTACTACTACTATATATCAAAATGTTGGAAGACTGCTACAGCGTAGTCATAAAGTGCACTGCTACAGAAAATGAACATACAAATATCATGGGCTGATATATGCCTCAATACATACAACAAATACATACCTAGGCTCTATACAAACTCTAATGAAGAACCCAACAAGGGTTTTCAGAAATACACCCAAATACAAGATATGAATAAAAGCCCTAGGGCTGATGATTCACTCCAACATATAATATGGAAAGGTGTGGCTGATCTGATATGCCAAATAATTTAGCCTCCTCCAATAGACTCTCTAGATGAAAAGCTGATCCCTTCTCTAGAAAACCTCCTCCCCAAATGGTGTATTGAAACCACCCTGCAACTCCTCCCTCAAAATAACGCAGTCCAAGACAGAATCTACGTTGTAGGGGAAAATAAATAAGTGGCCTGATGCCAGATGATGAAAATAAGCTCAAGGGCCTTCCTTACTATTTTCCCAATGGAAAGGAAACCTTCTCTACTGAAAATGAGCACTGAAGTGACCCAAATATGTTCTCCACTGATGCAACCTGCAACACAACACAACCCTCAACAGCATTTGCATTGTAGATGAAAGATGAAGCTTGGCCTAAACCCTGAATGTGGAAGTATAGTGCAAACTCCTCCTAGAGGCCTCTCAAGGAAGGAGGTGGGATTCCCGATCAGGAACACCCTGTGCTAAACAGCACTGCAATCTTAGCTAAACAGCTGAAGAAAGCTATATGTCTGAACATACCATATATCAAAACATAAACATATCATAAGCTAAATAATATGGCTGCCATCCTCTTCCTTATATAAGAAATGAGCTTCCTAACCCTAAAACCCATTCATTTATGAAACTACTTCCATGCAAAGAGTCTCCATCTAAAACTATGATGTCCCTCCATAAATTTCCACTCCTCCATGACAGCGTTGGTTATTTGGTAAAAGTTGACCCAGTCAAGGTGTTCCGGCCCCTTTTCACACCTAAGGGTGCTCAATTAAACTACCAATATGTCCTCATTTCATATTAACATTAATTTCATTTATATTAAGGATATTTATGGATCTCCATATCCTCTTATTCATTAAACAAGAAAGCAAAAATAAAAATTAATATTCCGACTAGCTCATGGCTAATTGGAAATATTACATTCTGTGAAGGTTGTTGATTTCGCTTTCTCTACATTTTAGCCATAACACAAGACATTCTTATATCTCATGATCGAATGATCTACAATAATTACAAGAGATGGCAGCTCGATTCTAGCAATCTCTGGAAAAATGTCCAGGATTACCGTAGTTATAACATATAATTTGTCCTCGACCTTGCCCAGCGCCTCCTCCTCCTCCTCGGCCTCTGCCTTGGAATCATCTGCGCATTGTGGGTGAACCATGATCTTCGCGACCTTCAGCTTTAATTTTGTACACCCTAGGAGTCTTTTGCACCATCAAATCATAGCTTCGATAGTTATTGTCATCATGTCCCACCGAGCTACAGAAATTACAAAAAAAATTGCTTTGGTGTTTGCATATTCATTTGCACCATATGAAAATGTTTTGTGGGTGTTGGCCTGATACTTTTCATAAGTCACACCATACACTAGAGGCTGGGCTCAACGGGTTAGGTCCACCATTATCGATGTAATCTCTAAATAAAGGGCACTAATCTTTATAGTGACCTTCTACTTTACATTTGATACACCAAACTTCTAATCTCATGTTAGTCTGCACTTATTTTCCCTTCTTTAAGTATTGAAACTCCATATGTAAGCTCACCAACTAGGTCTGGATCTATTGAACCCCTATATTGGTATCTGCTATCGGTGAAGCTTCTAGTTTCATCGCAATCTCCAATGCTTCGGCTTGGGTTGCAATATTTTGTTGCGATAATGATAGTCTGAGAAGTGGTAATAGCATAGCTATAAACCACTCTTTGTGTTGTTCATAGGGGATATGGAAGTTGATTTGGCTTAGCATCATCTTGAATCTTTGATATACCTCCCACACAGATTCAGATACCAATTGTTTTATTTCTTTTATCTTTGTAATGCATTTGGACTATGATTTAGGATATCTAAACTCAACATTCATCACTGCCTTTGTCTGATCCAATGTAGAATTCTGATGCGTCACAGATTACTTCATATACCATGACAATGCTCTTTGCAGCGCTATAAGAAGTCGAGCTTTCTAAATATCTTCATTAGTGACTTGCTGCGATCTCCATACTACTTCTTCAACAAACCAAAATTACTCAGGATCCTCTAATCCCTAACCCTTAAAAACAGGCATCTTTGTTATCTAAGCCATGTTAAACGAGGGAGGTGGAGGGATAATATGGAGATGGGTGTTGGGGTTCCCATGTTTTGGCCAGGTTGACAGAGACCAAAATATGAGACAACATAGAACCACTTTCAGACCTTGGGATCTAGCCCTCCCAGCTCCAGAGAGGGATCTCTCTATGGTAGTCAAAGGTTTAACTTTGAAGCTCTAAGTTGTGATTTTAGGCTAGTTGTAGGCTCGTGGTTGTTTGTTTGATTGTTTGTGTTTGGTTGGAGGGAAATCAGGAAAGGAAGGACCAATATGCGACAAGGATGAGCAAAGAGGAAGCTTAGGCAGAGACAAATAACTCAAAGAACATCAAAGCCATTGGGCTATGGAGTCAAGAAAGGATTTATTTGTAATCAATGTGCAAGCTTTCAGTTGGGCTAGTCATCTAGAGCATTTGGATCTTGAAGGAGATATTTGGAATGGGACACAAAGGATTGAAAATGAAGGAGGAGAACCAACCAACTCTGTCTATAGATCAGGCCAGAGGTCATTTAACTCCAGGCCTGCTTGGACAGAATTAGGGGTAAAACAAGGGATCTTGGAAAGGTTTAATTGGGATGGACAGCTCCTAGTGAGGCAGATACAGGATTCTAGACCTCCCAGGTTCTCAACACATTCAACTAAATCCTACCAAGAACACCTAAACATGGAATTCATTAATTCATACATCAGAGAGCAGGCAATATCATCCACTACACAGGTTAAATCAATAGAAATCAACATTCAGATACACATATAAGCAGAAAGCATTGAGGTAGGGAGAGCAGGAAACATAGGGCACCTATCAAGGGTGAATCCTATATTATACTTCTGTTGCCTACCAGTAGAAATGAAATGAAATGGAACATAACATAAGAGAAAGTCAATCACGAATACAAAGAAAGAGGAAACATCACCAGCTGCTTTAGATCGGGATCCAAAGAAACATGCGTGTCATATTAAAAACAACACCAATCAGGTACATCATAGCCCATAGCTTGAACATTCAGTCTGAATACATCTAATCTCAGTCTATCTTAAAATATACACAGAGAACTTGTCTCAAATAGGAAAAATGCTTACATTCCACTGATTTCTCATCAACAACCCTTTACAATGTTTCCTTCTATGCTTTATAACAAAGGGTGAGCCTAAGATCGACTGAAGGAGTAGGTGGAAATTAAATGTATCTTTAAACACAACAATGAATGCAGGGCCGAAACCCATTCTGCTTGACATGCTGTATATTTAATCTATGTCACCTTCTTTGTGAGAGAATGATCTGCTCCAGATTTGATCTTGACATCCTTTGGCTGAAGTACTCCTAGTTTCTTGAACAAAAATAAAATAAACTGCTGAAAGGTCTGTCACATAAATGCTTCGGTGGTTTTGAACTATTGTCTGGCGGAATTCCTTTCAGGGACAAGGTGTATAAATAAGACAGTATGGGTGCCCTGTACCTGATGAAGAACAAACATTCTGCTGATGAAAACTCATATATTACCTTTTTCCTGTGCTCGGGAACCTTTAGTCGATCCTCGAGGTCTGTAATTTGCTGCTTTGTCCCCTAAACTTCGGATTAAAAGCTCAAGATCCTCATAAGCTAGCTTTAATCTTCCTTTTCTCTATACTGAAACACTCTGCCGCTCCATTTTCTTCTGACAGGGTAGCTCGGGTTTTAATGGTGATGGGAGATTCTCAGAGTTTGAAATCTGCCTTTTCCTTAATGTAAATTCCGTCAGCAACTTTCTTTGACAATTTTATGGCAGCGCCGGCCCTCGAATTTAATTATGTCTGTACAGCTTTTCCATGTAGAATCATGGTGGTCTTTCACCTTTGGAAACCCTATAAAACAACGAACTGGATGAGGAAACAGACCAAGGGGTGGCGGACATGACGAATATGATGAGGGCGACCATGTAGATTGCTGAGGGGAAAAAATGCTTAGGTTCATGGTGAGGATTCGACGACAAGTGGTATGAGAGGTGGATGCACAGCGGATGCAGTTTGCATGGAAAAAAACACATAAAATGACTTAGGAAACAAATATATGCGGGGAGATATGCGGACGTACAGCAAGGATACGCAGAGGTGACGTGGCGGGACCGAGAGACCACAGAATAGTCAACGACGAACGGAGGAATCTGGACCATCGATGGGGTGGAGATCTATGGCGGAAACACGACGGAATGTGGACCCGGGATACGGAGGAGGCAGGTTAACGGGGGGTGCAGCTTCGATGAATTACGACCGTAGGATGAAGCGCTCGAGATCGGACGATGATCGTGAATTCTGCTACCTGGCTTTCGTCCGGGAGATAATGCGCGAAATGGAAGTTTTCAGAATAATACAGGAGGATGCGTGGCAGGAGATGAATGGAATCGCTGGCCTCCGGGGAAAAACCACCAAGTGCGCGGGGGCGGTGCGGAATAAACCGGTGGTTTCTGGGCGGATGACGTATGGCTGGCGGGGTCCACCATTTCGGGCGCGCTCCGTGCCATCGATCTGTCGGGTGAATGGACGACGGAGATGGACTATGGGGGGGCCAAGGTGTACGGGCACGAGATTTTGGAGCGACCCTCCGTAGTGAATAGCAGTCGTTCGATCGAGAGAGATCTACGGCTGAGGTTGCGCCCGAAATGGATCTGTGATAAGCGCCTTTCAAAATTGGGCTATGGTCATAGCATCGGGTCACGTGGAAGATAAAGGAGCGCGGGGCTACGGCCTAAGGGGCTAGGGCCCGAAAACATAAAATTTATCATTTCAATTCATTTTTAATGCGTTTTGGGGGCAATCAAAGGGTAACGGTAGGGGAGATGGAGGGGGAAACTAGGGAAATAAGGGAGATGGGGAAATTTAAAGGGGATTTTGGGGGATTTAGAGGGTTAATAGGGGAAAATAGAGGGGAGCAAAGACACTTTGGCAGAAGGGGAAAAAAGGGAAAAGGGACATTTGCAGGGGTACAAGGGGTAAATGAAGGCATTGAGGTGCGAAACCAGCAGAGGGGATTTGTATAAGGCAAAGCACATAGAGACCTCAAGGACGATGTGTCTTCAAGGGAGATGCATTCCTTGAAGGTCTCCAAAATGACATAGCCCCCCAGCTTGCTTGTCAAGAATTTCATAGGGGGGGGCTAACAGTGGCTCCACATGGGGATGGCTTCTCCTTGGAGGAGTCAAGAATTCAGAAATTGATCTCTTGGAGTATGCCAGATGCCTGCTGTCATAAGCCATCTTTCTTCTTCAATTTTAGCTGCCACAGTATGATAGAAACATCAGCAAAAATATTTCCCAACCAATCTACCTACCCAAACTAAAGTTCTACAATTTTCCCTTGGGTGCATTTGAACTAGCAGACCCTTTACATCATTTTATTTTTACAAACAGAAAATAAACCTATTCTAAGTCTACCCTTATTACTCCATGAGACCAGATTAAGCTGTTGGCCTCATAAGCTTCTCTACCTACACTACTACCTGCTAGTATTAGACTGTCTAGCAGGTTTCTTCACTACATTCTAAGACAGGAAATTTAAAAACAGCCAAGCCAGGATTAGACTGTCTGGCTTGCTGTGGACTGAAAAGCTGAAACTCAAAAACAAAACTTGAGGGTTTGAAATCTGAACTTTTGAAGCACCCTCTTTTCTCCGTGTGACTCAGGTTTTGAGCATATTAGAGTCACTTCTTCCTTTTCCTTCAGCTCTAATTTTGCGCATGTTAGAGCTGATTTATTTCTTCTTTGCCAGTCCAGATTTTGGGCATATTAGGACCAGCTTTTTTCACTTTGTCTTGGCTGAGATTTTGAGTTTATTAGAGCCAATATTTTGCACTTTTAGAGGTCCTTGTTTGGGCATGTCTGAACCTCTGACTTTTCTATTTTTGGAACATTTTCTCTTTTCTTGAAAACAAAAATAAAAGCTGCAATGGTATGTACAATGGAAATGAAACTGGAAACTTAGCATTAGAAGAAATAATGCTTGAGCATCCTGCCATTGACAGGACCCCCAAACAGCTCGGAACCGTCAAGTTCTTGCAAGAAAAACGCATTAGGACCCACAGTGGCTTGAATGATGAATGGACCTTGCCACAAACTGTCAAATTTTCCATGTTTACCTTTGTCCTCTCTTCTTGAGTCCCATTTTAGAACCTTGTCACCAATTTTGAAATCTGAAGCTTTGGTTCTTTTGTCAAACTGTCTCTTTATGCCTTTCTGTACTCTGACAGCTCTGCTATAAACCTGCTCTCTTGTTTGCTGTAGATGGATAGTTTCATTGATTCTCCTTACCATACTGTTTTCCTCCGATTGGATCTCCTAGACAAGTTTGATCACTGGAACTCCAAGACTAGTAGGAAAAACTGCTTTTGTCCCATAAACCAGCTGAAAGGGTGACATGCCAATAGATTTCTTTGTAGTGAGCCTGTCTGCCCACAGGGCATGTATCAACTTTTTATGCCAAGACCTTTTGTTCTCTTCCAGCAGCTTCTTAATGATTGTAACCAGGCTTTTATTTGATGATTCAGCTAGGCCATTACTGATCCGATCACGGGTCGAGTACTACCCAACCATCACATGTACGGTACTAAGATCTTTTTAAAACGACTATGGCTTATACAGGTTCAAATGAGCATGTTAGAGCATACACATATTAACAGGAATTAAACATAATCAGGAAGCACATAACACATAAGCGAAAGACAACCAAATTGATAACGGAGTTCACCCCTCCAACTCACTGGGGTTACATCTCCGGACCTGCTTCAATTGGAAGGCAGATCCTTTATATTTCATCTTCAAATTAAGCTTTCATACATTCCAGTTCCATGGCTGAGCATTAGCCAAGCACTATGGCTTTCAAAGGCTAAGTTTCCTATCCTTTCTCCTCTCCCCCTTTACAAAGGCTCACATCATGAGTTTATATAGTTTTTCCCCATAACTTCCCAATCCACAATAGTAGGATCTCAAGACATTTTAAGGAAAGACAAACTCCATGATTCCTAAGGACTCAGAAAACTTTACTCCAGGCCATTAGCAAACTAGCTAAGGATCTCTCATGTGAAAGCTCAACCTAAATGAAAGCAAATTAGTTTTGAGGTCAATTCTACCTCAAAACTAATTTCTCAAAATGAAAAATAAGTGAATATTTTGGTGAGTCATTTTCCACTCACTTAGAACATTATCCACTTCATAATTTTTAAAATGAAATAATGAATTAATTCACTCATTACTTTGTCACCCATCATAAAGTGTCTTCATGGTGCATAAGTAAACTTCTTTGTTGGTGGAGATCCTCCTGGATCAAACCTCCCCAAAAAGAAAACTTTTGGTCTCCAAAAGTATCTGCTTCAATCAAATCAACTGTATGCAAATGTCTCTGAAAGGCAAATTCCATCATGACTCCTTCACCCACTGTTCTTCGGAATCGGAAGATAATGCCAACACCTGCAACTGTTGCAACACAAATGCCTGAAAAGGCACATTCCTGCGAGATTCCTTCACCTCATTCCTTCAGAATCGGAATGCAAAAGTCCACATCTGCATAAAGCTGCAACACAAATGCCTGAAAAAAGGAACATTCCTGCAAGATCCCTTCACCTTAGTCCTTCAGGATCGGAATGCAAAAGTCCACATCTGCATAAAGCTGCAACACAAATGCCTGAAAAAGGAACATTCCTGCAATGCACAATAGTAGATCATATTGTTCTTGGAAATATTGTAAAAGCGTAGAATGGCAAAGCAAGTAATGGCTAGCCAGTATATGCAGAGTAACAAACTTTCCAATGGCTTCTCCAATAGAAACACAGGAAGGAAATTTATGACGAATATATTGCAGTACTATTCCAGATACCAAGAAGTGCAACATCGAGCCAGTCCGTTGAACTTGTTCTACCCATGGTAATGGTATGGCTGCTGCTGCATGCCTTGGGGAGATTCGAACAGTGAACAAGGGAAGCGAAAAGATCCAATTCTTGATTAGCTTATCATTTGGACCAGGTTTAAGTCCAACGCACTGTTCAATGATTTCTGCTTGTGCGTGTGCAGCCATTTTTTGTAACACCTCTTCCTGTTCCTTTTCAGAGCAGCCATCAGTGGTTGACATATTATAATTTACTTGCAAGCGGTAGTTTCACTGTAAACACAGATCCACCATCTTACACGCAGTGTCTCCAGATCAAACCAGTGAATAGCCTGTGCCAAAGGTGACGAGATCCACCTTTGCTGAAGGGAATATGGCCTCACGGCCTTCCCTGGAAGAATTCGACCCCTGCACATACCCAAGCTCCAATAATAACTCCTCGATCTGTTTCATAATGACCGAACACAAATCCTGCTCTTCCTTCTCGATCACTGCAAAATCATCACCTTTCTCATTGATATACACGGTCCCTTGTTCGATTGCCGAGTTCGTCGGCCCTACAAACCTGTGTATGATCCTGGCGCTTCCTTCATGCGGACCTTGCTCATGCCCAGAATGCACGGCATAGAGCTTAAAGACCGCCTTCCCCTCGTCCTCATAAACAAATGTCATGTCTCTCTCATTATAATCCTTGATAGACACGATTGCTCTGATCCGGAACCCGCATCCGCAACGCTTGGAACTACAGCGCTTCTGCTTCAAAACCCCAGGTTTCTTCGTGTTGGGTTCACCGGCTCTATGACAGCAATAATCCTTCACCTCGGTCATGAAAGGCTTGTAGCGAATATACTTCTGACGGATACAGAGAACCGCCTTGTGTTTAGCAGCGAGCTGTTGGAGCTTCTGGGGAACCTCCTTGGTGAGGACCTCAAAGGACTCGGTGTACTCAAAACACCTCCGCTTGGAATGCAGGTGGGAAACGTTGCCCGCATCGGATTGGCAAACAGAACAGGAAGCAATGCAAACTCGGATAAAGAATTCAGGAATACCATAGAACTTGGCACCAACTGTGGTTCTTCTGACCAGCTACTTGCGCCCAGATCTAATTTTCAAACAAACTCAACATCGATTTCTCTAACGCGTCCGTGAGCGTTTGACTCTCTGTCAAAGGCCATCACAATAGCATCGTCAAAAAAACAAAAAAACATAATGCCATCGCTGAATTGCGCTTTTTGCCTGTACAAAATATGCAACGATTGTTGCTGTTATTTCCGTTCTGGGCTATCGACGGTGTAATTTCCAGAGAGATTCGGTTCCCATGGTTCACGTTGAAGAAGGCGGAGCTCCATGTGAGAGGCACGATCCCGCGTCCAGTTGAGCAGCGCTTTGTTGCAGTTGTTGGCATGCAGGAAATGGTCATCATCCCCTATCCTTTCGGTCTAGTTGTTAAATGTGGATTATCACGACGCACAATATTTCCTCCAGGATTTCTGGCCACCTTTTTTACACGTCTAACTTCCTCGAAAAAGGGCGAAATATGTGAACTGCTTTTCTGCGAGTGCACTTAGGTGGGAGGTCCTCAACAACTTCGACGAAGTTTTTGTAACCAATCTGCGCGCCGATCGGCTTACAGCACTCTCACCGATAACGAATTCTGAGATCACATTTCTTTTCATTATAGGGGCAGCAGGTAACAAAACCAGGACTGCTATTGGAGTCATGTACAGCGATAAATTCTTCAGAAGACAGCAAAATGCCTGAGGACAGTTTCAACACGCAGAGCAGCTCTGGCTGCTTAACAGGCACCGGATACACAATATCTGAAACGCTGTCGAGCCACCCACAACCTTGCCTCGGTGTTCATGCTATCGATTCCCAAGCCAATTCAAAATTCTGCTATGTAAGCATTTGTTTTAGTTGCAGGTATTCCATGTTCCTCGCACAGGTTCTGAAGCCCTCTCGTGGAGAGACTACGATAGTCTACAACCCCCATCTTTGCTACCATTAAGAGCATCAAAAGCCGGTAATTGCAGCTTTTGATTGTTGTTGTTGACAATTTCATGGACACAAAATTGCTTTTGTCTTAAAGCATTTGATGGAACTGATCTTTAATGGCTTACGAAGTGCACTAGACAACAGGTTATTCCCCAAGTTACTGACCGATTCAGCTAGAGGTCGATCAGCAGCGCCCCTTTTTTTTTTTTTTTTTTTTTTTTTAAGACTTCAGGTCGCAATAACTTTTCCATCTGGAGGTCGTTTGACGTGATTCCAGCGTCGTTGGATTCCTCGTGTCGATCTCTTCGCGATGGTTCCATTATTTGTTGATTCCGAGTTAGAAGAATTTTGAGAATTTTCCATCAAAAGACGAATACCTGCCCCCATAAAACTCGAAATTTTGCAAAATATCAGAAATATAACTTGCAGAAACATCATGAAATGCTTACCAAACTCGAACCAAGCTTTTCTTTCTTGTAAGCGTGTTTTCTGAATGGTGAATGGAGCTTTCTTCACGAGCTCTTTCGCCATATGTTTGCTTGACTCTTGGCGAATTTCGAGGTGCAACTTCCAGCACTTCTTCTCCCAATGGCCACTGATTTTGCAGAAATTGCAGAAATTAGACCGTTTCCCATTCCACCGTGTCTTCATGATAGGAGGATTTCGAACGTTCCCATTCTTCTTGGTCTCCCTTCTTGTGGGCAAATCTGTCTTCTTAACCCACTCTTTCCTTGCTACACCATAGTTAGCAGATCTATGAAAGCAATCACTTCTCTTATGTGCAAAAGTAGAATCTGAATGATTGTCATACCTTCTTGGCTTGTCCTTAAATTGATGAAAACTAGGTGGCTTGATTCCTTTCTTGGAATCAGGTGATGAAGGGATGAATTTTGTTTCAGCTACCTTCGAGCATTCTCCTTCTTCCTGTCGATAACCCAAACCTGCAAATGGTTGTCTTGGTACAACCTCCAATGGTTGGGTGATTCCTTGGCCATTTATGCCAAGTCCACCTCCGCTATACCCCATCTTTGTGAGGATTTTCATGCCAACATTAGTTTCATATTGAGAGAGAACAGAACTTGAAGTGACATCACATACCTCGGTTTGACATGCAACCTCCGTTGTCTCAACTTTCTGCAATTTAGACAATATCTCCTCTTTAGCTCGTAGCATCTCTTGAAGCTCCTGCTTATCGAGCAATAATCTTCGCAATTCTGCATTTTCGGCTTGAAGGATTTCGTTTATCTCTTGCAACTCTTGCAGTCTTTCAGCGTGCTTCGTTCCTTTGCCCATCCTGCAAAGCAGTCACCTGCTCTGATACCACTTGATCCGGTCACGGGTCGAGTACTACCCAACCATCACGTGTACGGTACTAAGATCTTTTAAAATGACTATGGCTTATACAGGTTCAAATGAGCATGTTAGAGCATACACATATTAACATGAATTAAACATAATCAGGAAGCACATAACACATAAGCCAAAGACAACCAAATTGATAACGGAGTTCACCCCTCCAACTCACTGGGGTTACATCTCCGGACCTGCTTCAATTGGAAGGCAGATCCTTTATATTTCATCTTCAAATTAAGCTTACATACATTCCAGTTCCATGGCTGAGCATTAGCCAAGCACTATGGCTTTCAAAGGCTAAGTTTCCTATCCTTTCTCCTCTCCTACATAAGGCTCAATATCATGAGTTTATAGTTTTTCCCCACCTCCAATCCATAACAGGATCTCAAGACATTTTAAGGAAAGACAACCCATGATTCTAGGATCAAATCTCTCACTTCAAGGCAAAAATGGCAAACCCAACTTCCAAAGGATCTTATCCATGGCAAGAAAAGCTCAACCTCTCACTGAGTGAAATAGCAAATTAGTTGTGGAGGTCAATTTCACATAAAACTAATTTCTCAAAAATGAAAAATAAGTGAATATTTTGGTGAGCCATTTTCCACTCACATAGAACATTATCCACTTCATAATTTTTTTAAATGAAATAATGAATTAATTCACTCATTACTTTGTCACCCATCATAAAGTGCCTTCATGGTGCATAAGTAAACTTCTTCATTGGTGGAGATCCTCCTGGATCAATTACCCTGGGGGTAATAGGCAGTTGAATGTCCAAGTGCTATTCCGTACCTGTGACAGAAATCAATCATTCTTTTGGATCCGAAAGCAGCGGCATTGTTAGTGATTATTTTCCTTGGACAACCAAAATGGGATAAGATGAAGTCTTCTAGGAACCTAATGATGACAGAGTCAGTGGCATTCCTAGTGGGTATAGCTTCTATCCATTTAGTGAAGTAATCTGTAGCAGTTAGGATCCATTTATGTTGGCCAGAGGAGGCAGGATGAATTTCTCCTATAAAGTTTAGGCCCCATTGCATGAAAGGACCTTCTATGGTGATGGGCTGTAGAGGAAGGGGAAGGAGTTTTCTTTTGCCCTCAAAGATCTGGCATTGGTGACAGGCAAGTATCATTTTATGGACATCACTGAAGAGGGTAGGCAAATAGTAACCAACCCTGAGTATCTTATTTGCAGTGGTTTTCCAACTCAGGTGGCCTCCACACTCCCCAGCATGGAATTCTTGTTTGATTCTTTCAGCTTCAGTTTCAGACAAACATTTCAGTAGAAGGCCATTTGGATTTTTCCAATATAGACTCTCATTCATAATGCAGTAATTTCTAGCTTTGAGTTTTATGAATCTGGCCTTTGTTTTGGACAGTTCTGGAGGGGCATTAAGGTTAGTGAGCACGTAAAGGATATCAGTATACCAAGGAGAGTTCTGAAACTTCTCCTCAACAGTTGGATGGGGCAATCCTTCCTGCTCATCTAAGGCATTCATCATGTTAATGTCAAGGGCCTGCAAGTTTGATTCAGCCATTAACTGGGCCAAGTCTTGACCTTTGATCAGCTTAGTGGGTTTTATTTCAAGGTCATATTCTAAAATTGTAGCAATCCATTTGCCCCTTTTCCCATCTGGGTCTTGGGACAAGATATCTTTGACCACTATATTTGGCACATAGGCAATGGTGTGAGAATGCAGAATGTACACCCTAAAGTCTTTTAAGGCCTTAATCAGGGCATAGGCCTGCTTTTCCATGATTTTGTACTTTAAGGGTGCATCTCTTAAGGCTTTACTGAAGAAGGCTATAGGCTATTCATTACCTTCTGAATTTTTCTGCAGCAAAACTGCAGCTATTGTGTGTTGGGAAGCAAATGAAAAGATCAGAAAATCTTTTGAGAAGTCAGGGCTGATAAGCACGGGGGCCTTAGTGAGTGCAAGTTTTACTGACTCAAAAGATTTCTTAGCTTCAACAGTCCACTTAATTCCTGCATCTTTCTTTAGCATTTCAGTCATTTTCCTAAGATGTTCAGCAAGATTGGGGATAAATCTTCTAAGGAAATTGATCTTCCCTATGAAGGACTACAATTCCTTGATGTTTCTTGGATGTGAAATTTGAAGTATTCCCTCAACTCGTTGTGGGTCTATCCTGATCCCTTTCTCAGATATAATGTGGCCCAGAAGTTTACCTTCTTGCAGCCCAAAGATAGTTTTCTTAGGATTTAGGGACAGGCCATACCTTCTACATTTTTCAAAGACTTTCCTCAGATGTTTCAAGTGTTCTTCTTCAGTTTTAGAAAATAAATTCAAGTCATCCAAGTAGATAACTATAAAGTGTCCAATCTCATCTGAGAAAGCAATATCCATTGCTCTCTGGAAGGTAGCTCCAGCATTCATCAATCCAAAGGGCATTTTCAAGTACATGAAGGTGCCCCATGGATTGGTAAAAGCTGTTTTGAGTTGATCTTCTGGGAGTACCAGAACTTGGTTGTATCCTGAAAAACCATCAAGCAGGGAGATTCTCTTAGAGCCCACTACCTTTTGTAGGATATGTTCCATTCTAGGAAAAGGGTAATTGTCTTTCATGGAGGCTCTGTTGAGGTTTCTGAAGTCTATGCATAGTCTGATCTCCCCTGTTTTCTTCCTTACAGCCACTAAGTTTGACACCCAATCAGAAAACCTCACAGGAACAATTATGCCTGCTTCATACATCTTTTTAATTCCTTTCTCTACTGCAGGCAATTGTTTTGGATTGATTCTTCGAAGTTTTTTTCTGAAAGGATTATGATTTTCCTTTAGTGGTATCTTGTGTTGTATGATGTTGGTGTCATAGGCCTTTAAGTCTTCATAGCTCCATGCAAACACATCAATGAATTCCCTAAAAAGGTCAATGTAATTCTTCTTCATGTCTGCAGATATAGACTTAGCCAGTTTTATCATTTTGGGTCTGTCTTGAGTGCCTAAGTTGCATTCTTCCACATCATAATCACCATGCTCTATGGTGGGTTTCTTTGCTACATCATCGAAATCGAAGAGGTCCTCTAAGGGTGCCAGGCCTTTGGGTATATTCTTGTCTTTGGCCTACAGCACTTCGACCTCTTCATTTTCTGCGTTTTCACTGTCTTTATTCAAATCTCCATCTTTATCAGAAAAAAAGGTTTATTGCTATGTTACAGGGTGTTTCTTCCTCATCTGAGTAATCTTTATCTAGGCAGATGTTTTCAGATTTAGAGTCTGAGTCAGAAACTTCAAACTCATTTCTGCCTATTAGGAAATCCTCAATTTGTTTGTCTCCTTCAAATACCTGCCAATATTTTTCATTATCTGGCACTGCAGGCCTGAATTTGGTCTGAATGATAATTTGTTGGTCAACTGGGGCCTTAGGATATGAGCTAGCTAGGCAAGCTAATCCATTTTCAACTGCGTTTTGCCCCCTAGGAATGAATACTAACTCATATTCAACAAACGTTTTTAGCAAATCTAGAGTATCATTCCTGTATGCCCTAAGCCTGGGATGTTTTTCTGAATATTCACCATTCACCTGTTTGATCACTAACTCTGAGTCTCCTCTCACAACTATCCTACGGGCTCCTAATTTTTTCAACAGATTTAAGCCCAAGATCAGAGCCTCATATTCTGCAATGTTATTCGTGCATTTGAAATGCAGATTGACAGCGTGGATCTCTGCGTGATCATTTTCAGTGTTATGCAGCCACACTCCTGCTCCAGCGCTTTGTCTAGTACAGGACCCATCAAAGTTCATTTCCCATAGGGGTTCTTTGTTCAATTTGTTTTCATCCCCTCTCCTACAGTCAGATTCGCCATTATGTGGAGTTGTGAGGCTTGTGCTAGGAGGGGGGTCATTTTGTGGTTCATTATGGGCAAGGAGATCAGGGAGGTGGCTAGCTTGTTGTTCTTGTTCTGTTTCTATTTCATTCAGAGTTATATTTTCAGCAGTTTTCCCATGGTCTTCTTCTTCGTATTCTTCCAGAGTAGCCATTATGTTGAAATCCATGGGTTGTATGTTTGTATTTCCATTATCTGATCTCGGCTCTTCTGAGGATTGGTCATTGTAGAGAATGAAAGAGTCTAGATCGGTATGTACAAAGTATAATGGTGAGTTTTCAGGTTTCTCGGGGCTACTGACTAATAATTTCATCTCAGACTCTCTATACAGTCTTCTAAGTTGGCCAAATATAGGGATAGTGGCATATGAGCCATCCATTTGCATTGTTCCTTGCAGTTTGGCTCCCCATGATCTTGACAACAGCATGCCATACTTAGGTGGCACATCTGCCACCACCACATCCATGACCATACACTTGGCAGGAATCTGGGTCAGACTTACACATAAGTCTTTGATGAGGCCTAGGCATTTTACTCTGCTAGAGTCAAATGAGTATAAGTCTTTGTAGGATCGAGTAATTTCTAGGCCTAGCCTTTCCATCACTACCTTAGGCATTATATTGTGTGATGCACCAGAGTCATGCATGGCATTATGGAGGATCTTGTCATGAATGTTGAGACTGATATAAAAAGGTGGAACTACCCCTTCCTGAAATTTTCCTTCAATTTTGGGACCAAAGAGTAGGGTTGGTTGATCATCATTCAAATTTACAGAATCATTCATTTCTCCTAGATTTAATGCTTTCAAAATTTGGCCTTTATATAAATCTTGAGTGGCCAGCTCAGATAATGGTACAGAGACTTTGATTTTTGCAATCTCACTCTCTAGATTGAAAGTGGACTAGACCTTTGTAATGTTCAACTCTGTTTTATTTGCCACTGCTTTAGCAGCCGAATCGGTTTGTGATTTCTCACTATGTACAACTTTTGGAACAGTTGTGTCAGGAGTACTAACTGAAGTGCTAGTACTGTTGGTTGGTTGACTTCGTTTTTCATTGTCTTGGTTGTCCTTCTCCTTATGTTTACCAGAACTTTCAACTGCTGTTTTGTTGTTTGCAGAGGTTGCTTTGGAAATGTTGTCAGGTCTTTTCTTGATGGTTACCTCAGGAGTCTTTGTTTTGGGAGTATCTTGGCTTCTCGTGCTCCTAAGTTCATATTGTTCCCTGACTTGCAACATGGCATTTTCAAATCCTAATCTGTAATCTTTAGTTTCCCACCATTCCTCATCCCAATATGAAGGTGAGGGTTGGTCTTCCTCTGAATCACAGTTAAGGACTGAGTCCTCTGCTTCAAACACGTTTATTGTATTCCCTTCAGACTATTCAATGATTCCCTCGTCTTCATCTAAAAAAATTTCTTGAAATGGGGGAATAATTTGTTGATCTGAATCTCTTTGTCTGTTGGGAGCAGCATTGTTTCTTCTAATGTTTTGGTTATGGTTTCTATTTTGGTTGTTGTTTTGGACAACCATCCTCTTTATCATTTCTTGCAGTTCTTCCACATTTTTTGAAAGTTTGTCACATTTGGGATCAGATGTGGAAGCTACATTGTCATTCCTATATGTTACCCTTTTTTCAGCCTTTAATCTTGCCCTTTTTTCCATTAAGTTCGCTTCTATGGTTATGGCTCCTTTCTGCATGTCTTCCAGGGTGGTGTATTCTTTGTCTCTAAGCTCATAGGCCAGGTCAGCATCAAATCCATCAAGATACTTTGCTAAGGCCATACCTTGTGGAGGTTTCATGTGTGGAGGGAGAGCATTATAAATGTTGTTGAATCTAGTGGTGTAATCATGAACACTCTCTCCTACATTCCTCTTAAGGGACATGTATTTTGCAAGGATCTGGCGAGGGTTTGCTCTAACCTCCCATTTTTTTATGAAGGTCTGGTATAATGCAGGGAGATCTTGAATGCTGCCAGGAGGTAAACTCTTAAACCATTTCTTCACCTCACCTCCTAAGTTTTGGGACAAGATCCTCATTTTGATTGTTTCATCATCAATTTCCATATAATCAAAGGAGTCCTCCATCTTATCTACATGTTGTTGAGCTGTTATGGACTCTTTAGCAGCGAAGTGTGGGATTCTTGACTGATAATAATTGGGTAAGGGTAACAGAGGTTGAGGTAACAGCAGAGATTCATACCAAGCTGCCATGTTAATGTTCTGATGAGGTATAGGGTTGGCTTGAGCAGCTGGTATTTGGATGACAGGGATATTAGGACCAGCAGAAGTCTTTTGAGCAGATCTAGGGTGAGAGAGCCCCAAGTTTTGAAGGAAGTGAAAATCAGGTGGTGTGGAAGGAGGGGTCTCACTGTCCCTAGTGTTTTGACCACTGTTAGATGGTGTATTGTAAACTCCAAGGTCTTGCTGGTCTAGATGATTGAATGACCTAGTTCTCGGTAGTCTATTAGGTATGTCTAGGTCAGGGAGGAGATGTGCTAGAGCTGTTAGGTTTTCAGGTGCAGAATTAGCTCTATGAATGTTGCTAGAAATAGTTGGTCTTTTAGATGTAGGAGCTCCTCTGAGGATACTCTCTGGATTTTCAACTATTTCCGGTGGTTCAGGGTTTGGATAAGCTCTTGTGTGAATGGTTCTGAAATCCAGAATGTTGTTTCTAAGCCAAGCAGCTTAACCCTACTTGTCACTTCTACTGTGGTTAATGTTGTCTCGGGATTTGGCCTCCCAGTGGAGTCTGATTGTGAAACCAAGATAATCAGCAGGCCTACTGATCGCCAGTGGAGTCTTTTCGTTTAGGAACAATGGAGTCGCCAGGTGGAGGGTTTAGGATGTTTCTAAGGGGTACACTGTCCACCACAGTGTTCAGGCACTATCACCTTTCAGGAATATCCTCTAAAACAGCAAGCTCCAACCATAGATTGACTGGGAGGGCATTTACCAGATATGTCACCTCTGAAAAGAGGATGAGATCTGGAGGCTACCTGGCCCTTTCCAGGCTCTGTCTAAGAGAATGGTGGATATTCAATAATGGAGGTTGATTCAAGAAAGGGGTGGCTTGCTGTCAACCTAACCAGAGTTCTAAGTTTCTGAGGTTTTTACGAATGTTTAAGGTGAAATGTACTCAGAATCCCCAGTATGGTCGCCATTATGTTGGGGTTCCCATGTTTTGGCCAGGTTGACAGAGACCAAAAGATGAGACAACATAGAACCACTTTTAGACCTTAGGATCTAGCCCTCCTAGGTCTAGAGATGGATCTCTCTATGGTAGTCAAAGGTTTAACTTTGAAGCTCTAAGTTGTGATTTTAGGCTAGTTGCAGGCTCATGGTTGTTTGTTTGATTGTTTGTGTTTGGTTCGAGGGAAATCAGGAAAGGATGGACCAATATGCGACAAGGATGAGCAAAGAGGAAGCTTAGGCAGAGACAGATAACTCAGAGAACATCAAAGCCATTGGGCTATGGAGTCAAGAAAGGATTTATTTGTAATCAATGTGCAAGCTTTCAGTTGGGCTAGTCATCTAGAGCATTTGGATCTTGAAGGAGATAGTTGGAATGGGACACAAAGGATTGAAAATGAAGGAGGAGAACCAACCAACTCTGTCTATAGATCAGGCCAGAGGTCATTTAACTCCAGGCCTGCTTGGACAGAATTAGAGGTAAAACAAGGGATCTTGGAAAGGTTTAATTGGGATGGAAAGCTCCTAGTGAGGCAGATATAGGATTCTAGACCTCCCAGGTTCTCAACACATTCAACTAAATCCTACCAAGAACATCTAAACACAGATTTCATTAATTCATACATCAGAGAGCAGGCAATATCATCCACTACACTGGTTAAATCAATTGAAATCAACATTCAGATACACATATAAGCAGAAAACATTGAGGTAGGGAGAGAAGGAAACATAGGGCACCTATCAAGGGTGAATCCTATATTATACTTATGTTTCCTACCAGTAGAAATGAAATGAAATGGAACATAACATAAGAGCAAGTCAATCACAAATACAGAGAAAGAGGAAACATCACCAGCTGCTTTAGATTAGGATCCAAAGAAACATGCTTGTCATATTAAAAACAACACCAATCAGGTACATCATAGCCCATAGCTTGAACATTCAATCTGAATACATCTAATCTCAGTCTATCCTACAATATACACAGAGAACTTGTCTCAAATAGGAACAATGCTTGCATTCCACTGATTTCTCATCAACAACCCTTTACAATGTTTCCTTCTGTGCTTTATGTTAGGTCACTGTAATAAGCAAGATTGGAAAAAGTCCGATCACAGAGTTAACATCATTTCAACCAACTTTGGGATTCTAGGATCTAGCCCTCCTGAATCCGAAGAGGGATCTCTCCAATATATACAAAGATGGATTTGTCTTTGAAGTTTAGGGTAATGATATTAGGCTAGTTATGAGGTCCAAGGGTTTTCTTGGTTATTTTTGGATGGTTGAACATAGTTGTTGTCTGAGGCGGAAATATCTATATGCAAATAGGTTCAGAAGTGAGAAGTTGCAAGCAAACAGAATAAGCTTTGGTCAAGAAGAAAGATAATGGCAGATTTTCAGTCCATTGGGCTATGGAGTCATAAGAGGATTTAATTGAAACATTCAGGTTCAAGAGTGGTCTATGGTGCAAGTCATCTATGCCTAAGGATCTCTTTGAAATTTGATTTATGGAATGGAGTGATACAATAAGAAAGGGAAATGACAGATGCAAAACAAAGAGGAGCCCAGGATCTGGTAAGTACTTTGAAACTAGCCAGCCTTTGACCAGGCACTTGAGAAAAACATAGAAGCAAACTAGGATCTGGTAAGTACTTTGAAACTATCCAGCCTTTGATACACTTCTGATAGAAAACATATAAAAACAAAAGGAAAACACAAAGATAACACAGGATGGTCTAAGATCTGATAAGTACTTTGAAACTAGTCAGCTTTTAACACATCCCGAGGGAAACAATCAAATAGTCGAGCAAATAAGAAAGGGACTCAAGGCTAACCTTAATTTCCTAAGTTCATCTTCACACAACATATATTGAAAGTAACATTTAAAAATAAAATTCATTTAAGACCATGAGATGAGGGAACGCCAGCATCCCTGTACTTAAACTAAATTTAATCATTTTCAAATAACACAGTTGGAAGAAAACATTTGAATAAAGATTTCTCAGCCAGAGAAGGTTACTGATATACAGTAGATCCTAACCCTATTTAAACTATTCATTATAGTGGAAAATGAAACAAATTGAAAAACAGAAACAAAACACAAGTTACAGTGAGAATAACATCACCATCAGCATAGACCAGGATCCCATAAATCAGCTTGTATTGATGCTTCAAACCAGTTACAATCTTCAGATCCAGTGTTTTAATCCATCTCTCTTCACAACCTAACCTATTTTTTACAAGCAGAGCTCCAAGAGCCACAAACCCTATCTTTCTACAATCAAGAGTCATCAGCTCAGTTGTATAATGCTTGAAGAATTTACATTAACAACCAACCAATCCAACCCCTCACTCATCTTCTACTGAAGTATTTATAGCAAGATGAGGAGGTGAGATCTGATTAAAAAGATCTCAAATAAAATTCATGCAGAATTAATGTCTTCCTGGCCATTGGAGGCTCGATGAAGAAATAATACAGGTGTTCCATTGCATTAATTGGTTTGCACTTATGAAGTAAGCTCGGAGGGAGCTTTATTAGACTTTTGAGGCTTTGTGTATCAAATAGGGTTGCTCTGCCGACATTCTGTCATTAATTTCCTTGCAGAAATAACTCCTTTGGCTGTGTCGAGGAAAAATACCTGACTTTGATCAATAAATTCGGTCCTTGATTGAATCCTTTGAGGCACAGGTGGCGTTGTAGTCGCTGGGAGGAATCAATTCGCCTCCATTTCTGGCGGTGGAGGGTTTTTCTGATAAAACACTTTAGATTTTTCTTAATCTGCGTTTTAGATCTGGGGATTAGGCGTTTGATAACTGTCTTAGCCTTAATCCCCACAAATCCGTCCACTAATCTGCTGTTATGGTTCATTTATGGTCTTCAATCTCTAATACTCTTTCTCTGCATTTATTTTCACGGTTTCTTCGTTGTGCAGGGCTGTGCAGACCGGAAAAGGCATCAATGCTTTGTGGAAACATTGATGAGACGTGAAACTGACTCTGCGAGTGATTCCCTTGGAGAAATCGAGACCTAGAGAGTCGTCACCCTCCTGGTCTGAAATTTCTGTTACAAACACGAACAAATGACCCTAAACCTGCAAAATACAAAAAACGCGTAAAAAATCCAATTTATAGGTCAATCTGCTTTGGAGAATGTGCGGAGGAACGCGGGCCGTTGGATGGCATCATCCAACAGCTGAGATCAAATCTGAGCGGTCGTGGAAAAGAGTTTCGAAGAAATTAAATCCGGACCGTCGATCTGCAGAGATCGACGGTGGAGATCGGGCAACGGAGAGTCAGCGGGAAGGAGGCTGACCGGGCGATGGAATCGGGGAGATGAATGTCAGTCGTCGATCTGCAGAGATCGACGATGGAGATTGGGAAACGGAGAGTCAGTGGGAAGGAGGCTAAAGGGGCAATGGAATCGGGGTCATGAATGTCAGTCGTCGATCTGCAGAGATCGACGGCAGAGATTGAATCCTGGCTGCGCGGTGGATGGGTTAACAGCCGTGCAGGTCCGTTAAAGGTCGAGCAGGTGAAGCGATCGGCAACCGTCGGATGGGAGGGCCCAGATCGTACGGTGGAGGCGAATTCCGCTGCGTGGCTATGGTACGAAGATTAACGCGTGAAATGATTTGGTGGCACGGCGGTTTTGGAACAGTTTGGGGACACGCGTCGGCCAGCGTATGGAATCGCTGGCCAACGGGGAAAACCACCTTGGCTTGGAAGGCAGTGCGGAATGGGAACCGGCGGTTTTCTGGAAAATGGCACGGGGGAAGGGGGGTCCACCAGGTGAGGCATGCTCCGCTCCGTCGGATCTGGGGAGCAGATCGACGGCCTAGGTTCATCGCGGCACCCAAACACGTGATTTTAAATATTTCCCGTTATACTTTATAAAAATGGGCTTTTCGGGTTTTTCAGAGGAAAACAGATGAAGAAAGGTTGTGTTTTCGGTTTAGCGCTTAAGGACTGAGCGGTTAGTCCTTGGTGCTCGGGTATATGGAGGAAAACGGCCGGGGGCTTAGCTTGAGAGGGCTAAAACCTTCACATCATATAGAATGTGCATTTTATAAAATTTTCCAATGTTTTCAAAGGGGAAATCCAGGTTCGGATAAGGTCAAAAAGTGAGTTTTTAACCTTAGGGAATGGATTTTATGAAGGGATAAAGGGAAAACATAAGTTTTTGTGGGGTTTTCATGAATAAAAGGGAAACGGAGAATGAGGTAAGTTGGAAGGGAGAAAAAGGGGAATGCAGCAGTATTTGACTTGAATTCTAGTAGGATATCAGAGGCTCGGAGAAGGAAAAAGGTATGAATATTTAAACAGCAACATGAGTTTCACCAAAAGACTTCAAGCACCAACAATTTCAGGACTGAATTTGTTTCTTGAAGGCTGCAAAAATATTTAGCCACCAGCTGACATGATAGGAAAAATATAGGTGGCTAACAGTGGCTCCACTTGGGAATGGTGCCTTCTTGAAGGTATCAAGAATTCAGACTTGATTTCTCTGGGATGCTGGCTGGTGCCTGATCCATTGCTTTCTCTTTCTTTTCTCTGAAAAATAATCTCATTCATGAAGGAAACATGAATTTCATCAATACAACTTCTACCTACCCAATCCTACTGATCTAACATTTTTTCTTCATCAGAGTGCACTTGGATTGGCAGAGTCTATTCACAACATTTTATTCTTTTGAAAGCATGAAATCTAATATATTTCTACTCCTTATTTCTCCCTGAACTCAGATTAAACATTTGGGCTCAGATATTTCTCTACCTAATCTACTGTCTGTTGGGATTAAATAGTCCAACAAACTTTCATTCTCTAAATCTACAACAGAAATTTAAAAACAGTCAAGTCAAGATTGAGTTGTTTGACTTGCTATGATCTATGGCATAAGAACAAGCTGCACATAGATTATTATTTGCAGAAAATTAAAATAAAAAATGGAAGGCTTGAGATCTGAAAGTTTCTCATCATGGCCTTCTCTTATTTTCACAGCTCTGTTTTGGCTTTTGTTTGAGCTGTCTCTTCCTTGATATCTGATTCAGATTTCGGGCAAATTAGAACCAGTTTTTCTCTTTTATGACTCAGAAGATAAAACAGTTTTGAGCCATCTCTCTTTGGAAACTTTGGTTCAGATTTTGAGTTTGTTTGAACCTTTATTTCTAATCGAATTCTATCTACTGATAAGCCAAGATTGAATAGTTTGGCACATCACATTTTCTACCTTATCAGCAATCAATTGAAAACTAGTTAGTCAAGTTTAGGCTGTTTGACTAACTAGAAGTGTGTTTTTAGGAGTGGCATTTGAGCTTGCACACTTTCAGATTTGTTTCTCCTTTTGGAATGGGGCTTTGCCTTTCTTGTTTTCATTTCTGCCCTCTTTTCATTTTTTCTCTGTTTTTGTATTTTTTGATTTTTCATAACTTTGAATGCAATGGTGGATGAAATGTTTACAATGCAAAAGGTAAAAAGGCTTCAAAACATAAAAATGGATCAAGAGAAGTAATGCTTAAGGACCCTGCCATTGACAGGACCCCCAAACAATTATGTTCCATCCAGCTCTTGTAAGAAGAATGCATTGTTTCCGGCAACTGAATGAATAGAGTAAGGGCCAAGCCATAGATTGTCAAATTTACCATGCTTTCCCTTGTCTTCCCTCCTTGAGTCCCACTTTAGAACTTTTTCCCCAATCTTGAAATTGTTGGCCTTTGTTCTTCTATCAAATATCTTCTTGATATTGTCTTGCTTCTACAATGCTTTGTTATACACTTCCTCTCTAGTTTGCTGAAGATGAATGGTTTGATTTATTCTTCTGGTCATGTAATTTTCTTCAGTCTGCAAATCTCGGATTAACTTCATAACTGGTACACCAAGGCTGATAGGAAAAATTGAATCTGTACCATACACAAGCTGGAAGGGTGACATACCAACAGATTTCTTCAAAGTTAATCTGTCAGCCCAAAGTGCATGGATCAGCTTTGTGTGCCAAGACTTTTTATTGTCCTCCAACAATTTCTTGATTATGTTCACCAAGCTTTTGTTGGAAGATTCTGCAAGTCCATTACCTTGAGGGTAATAGGCTGTGGAGTGTCCCAATGTTATCTGATACTTGTGACAGAATTCAACCATTTTCTTTGATCCAAATGCTGCTGCATTATCTGTGATGATCTTGGTAGGACAGCCAAATCTGGAAAGGATGTTAGTCTCCATAAATTTTATGATAACTGAATCATTGGCCTGCCTACAGGGAATGGCTTCTATCCACTTAGTGAAGTAGTCTGTGGCAGTGAGAATCCACCTATGCTGGGCAGAAGATGGTGGATGTATTTCTCCTATAAAGTCAAGTCCCCATTGTTGAAAAGGGGTTCAACAGTGACTGGATGCAGAGGCAGGGGTAGTAATTTTCTCTTGCCTTCAAATAGTTGGCATTTATGGCAAGTGGTGGTCATCTTGTGTACATCAGGAAAAAGGGTAGGCCAATAGAAACCAGCCCTTAGAATTTTGTTGGCTGTTGACTTCAAGTACAAATGGCCTCCACACTCTCCTTCATGGAATTCCTGCTTAATCTTTTCTGCATCAAACTCAGGCAAACATTTAAGCAATACACCACTTGCATTTTTCCAATAAAGACATTTATCAATAATGCAATAGTTTACAGCTTTTAACTTTAGGAATCTTGTCTTTGTTTTTGATAAACCAGGAGGTGTATTTAGATTAAGAAAAACATAAATAATATCAGCATACCAAGGGGAATTCATAAAATGGTCTTCAACAATGCGAGTTGAGAATTCTTCTTGGTTATCCAAAGAATTAATCATGTTAATATCAAGAACTTCACAATTTGATTCAGCCATTAATCTAGCTAGACCTTGGCCTTTGATGAGCTTAGTGGGTCTTATCTCTAAATCATATTCAAGAATAACAGCAATCCACTTACCTCTCTTACCATCTGGGTCCTGTGTCAGAATGTCTTTAACAACCAAATTTGGGACAAAGGCAATAATATGTGAGTGAAGAATGTATACTCTTAAGTCTTTCAAAGCTTTTACCAAAGCAAAATCTTGTTTCTCCATAATGTTGTACTTCAAAGGGGCATCCCTCAATGCCTTACTAAATAATGCAATAGGTTGCTCTTGTCCTTGTGGGTTTTTCTATAAAAGGACAACAGCTATGGTAAAAGGACAGCAGCCATGGTAAGTGGATGGGACAGCAGAAGATTGCTGAGCTGATCTTGGATGAGAGACACCTAGATTATGTAGAAAATGTAAATCAGGAGGTTTTGATTCTCTATCCCCAAGGGATTCACTTATTTCAGGAGATGAAAGTGAAGGCTCAGAATCTAGCTGATCTAAATCACCAAATGACCTAGTCCTAAATGGGTTGACTAAATCAGATTGTGATTGTTGCAGAGCTGAAAGATTTTCAAGGACTGAATTAGCTCTTAGGGATGATCTGAAAACAGTTGAAGATTGTATCTTAGGAGACTTCCTAAGGATTCTTTCTGGGTTATCAACTATCTCAGGTGGATCGGGATCAGGATAGGCTCTAGTGAAAATCTTTCTAGAAGCCACTATGCTATGTTTTTAGACCCAAATAAATAAGAAAAGTTCAACCAGATATGACAATCTTTGAGGGGTTAACTAATCTGTTTTCACAATTTTAATCCTACAGCCTTCTAACTGAGTTGAAGGACATTATAATGATGAGGGTTTTTCCCAGTGGAGTCTTAAGGTCTGTTTAGGATCGTGGAGTCGCCAGGTGGAAAGTTTATAGTGCGTTCAAAGAAGTACACTGTCCACCATAGTGCTTGTGAGACATCCCTTCTCAAGGCTATCCCAAAACACAAGAAACTCTAACCATAGATTGACTGGGAGGGCATTCACCAGATATGTCACCTCTAAAAGAGGATGAGATCCGGAGGCTACCTGGCCCTTTCCAGACTCTGTCTAAGAGTATAGGGTAAAACACATCAAAAGGTGTAGACAAGGTATCAAAAACTAGTGTTTTACTACCAATCTGAAATGTTTTTGGTATTTTTCTGAATTGTTTTTATTTGTGGTTTATAAGAATGTCATAACTTTGTTTAAAAACTTAGCTACGGTTATGAGACAAAGACAGTCTACTGTTATGGCTAAGCTAGATGATTTTCCAAGGTTAGATAGAACTTAAGAGAATCCTAGAATTAACCTAGTTCCACATCGATTCAAACAAGTTTCCATCATGATTACTACTTGTAGTGCTTATGTCGCAGGTTGACACAAAGTTTTCTTGAATAAAGTTTTCCGAGGTCTCAATGTTAAAACACACTCCTTACCGGAGTCGCAAGAAATGTTAAAGTCTCGCACAACCAAGATTGGCAGAGTCTAATTACAGAAACAACATCGTTTCAACCAACTTTGGGATTCTAGGATCTAGCCCTCCTGAATCCAGAGAGGGATCTCTCCAATAAGTGCAAAGATGGATTTGTATTTGAAGTTTGGGGTAATGATATTAGGCTAGTTATGAAGGCCAAGGGTTTTTTTGTTATTTTTGATGGTTGAACATAGTTGTTGTCCGAGGCTAAAGATCTATATGCAAATAGGTTCGGTATGAGAAGTTGCAAGCAAAATGCATGTTTTCTAATAAGAAGAAAGATAATGCGATTTTCAAATTCATCGGGCTATGGAGTCATAAGAGGATTTAATTGAAACATTCAAAGTTCAAGAGTGGTCTATGGGGCAAGTCATTCATGCCTAAGGATCTCTTCTAAATTTGATTTATGGAATGGAGTGATACAATAAGAAAGGGAAATGACAGATGCAGAACAAAGAGCAGCCCAGGATCTGGTAAGTACTTTGAAACTAGCCAGCCTTTGACCAGGCACTTGAGAAAAACATAGAAGAAAACTAGGATCTGGTAAGTACTTTGAAACTATCCAGCCTTGATACACTTCTGATAGAAAACATATAAAAACAAAATGAAAACACAAAGATAACACAGGATGGTCTAAGATCTGATAAGTACTTTGAAACTAGTCAGCTTTTAACACATCCCGAGGGAAACAATCAAATAGTCGAGAAAATAAGAAAGGGACTCAGGGCTAACCTTAATTTCCTCAGTTCATCTTCACACAACATATATTGAAAGTAACATTTAAAAATAACAGTCAGCTAAGACCACGAGATGAGGGAACGCCAGCATCCCTGTACTTAAACTAAATTTAATCATTTTCAAATAACACAGTTGGAAGAAAACATTTGAATAAAGATTTCTCAGCCAGAGAAGGTTACTGATATACAGTAGATCCTAACCCCGTTTAAACTGTTTCCTATAGTGGAAAATGAAACAAATTGAAAATAGAAACAAACACAAGTTAAAGTGAGAATAACATCACCATCAACATAGACCAGGATCTCATAAATCAGCTTGTATTGATGCTTCAAACTAGTTACAATCTTCAGATCCATTGTTTTAATCCATCTCTCTTCAAAACCTAACCTATCTGTTACAAGCAGAGCTCCAAGAGCCAGTGAAATCCTATCTACAATCAAGAGTCTTCAGCTCAGTTACAATACAATGCTTCAACAATTTACATTAACAACCAACCAACAACCAACCCCTCACTCATCTTCTGCTGGAGTATTTATAGAAAGATGAGGAGGTGAGATCTGATGAAAAGATCTCAAAAACCAATTAATACAGATATTAATGTCTTCTTGGCCATCGAGGGGCTCAACGAAGAATTATACAAGTGTTCCTTTGTATTAAATGATTTACACTCATGAATTTAGCTCAGCGGGAGCTTTATTAGACTTTTGAGGCTCTGTGTATCAATAGGGTTGCTCTGCCGACATTCACACTTCTGCGTAAATAATTCCTTTGGTCGTGTCGAGGTAAACACCGACTTTGATTAATAAATTCGGTCCTTGATGAATCCTTTGAGGCCGGTGTGGCGCCGTAGTCGAGGAATCAATTCGCCTCCATTTGTGGCGGTGGAGGGTTTTTCTGATAAAACACTTTAGATTTTTCTTAATCTGCATTTTAGATCTGGGGATTAGGCGTTTTATAACTGTCTTAGCCTTAATCCCCACAAATCCGTCCACTAATCTGCTGTTCTGGTTCATTTCTGGTCTTCAATCTCTAATACTCTTTCTCTGTGTTTATTTTCACGGTTTCTTCGTTGTGCAGGGCTGCGCAGACCGGAAAAGGCATCAATGCTTTGTGGAAACATTGATGAGACGTGAAACTGACTCTGCGAGTGATTCCCTTGGAGAAATCGAGACCTAGAGAGTCGTCACCCTCCTGGTCTGAAATTTCCGTTACAAACACGAACAAATGACCCTAAACCTGAAAAATACAAAAAACACGTAAAAAATCCAATTTATAGGTCAATCTGCTTTGGGGAATGTGTGGAGGAACGCGGGCCGTTGGATGGCATCATCCAACGGCTGAGATCAAATATGAGCGGTCTTGGAAAAGAGTTGCGAAGAAATTAAATCCGGACCGTCGATCTGTAGAGATCGACGGTAGAGATCGGGCAACGGAGAGTCAGCGGGAAGGAGGCTGACCGGGCGATGGAATCGGGGAGATGAATGTGAGTCGTCGATCTACAGAGGTCGACGGCATAGATTGAATCCTGGCCGCGCGGTGGATGGGTTAACAGGCGTGCAGGTCCGTTAAAGGTCGAGCAGGTGAAGCGATCGGCAACCGTCGGATGGGAGGGCCCAAATCGGACGGTGGAGGCGGATTCCACTACGTGGCTATGGTACGAAGATCAACGCGTGAAATGATTTGGCGGTGCGGCGGTTTTGGAACAGTTTGGGGACAGCGTCGGCCAGCGTATGGAATCGTTGGCCGACGGGGAAAACCACCTTGGCTTGGAAGGCAGTGCGGAATGGGAACCGGCGATTTTCTGGAAAATGGCGCGGGGGAAGGGGGGTCCACCAGGTGAGGCGTGCTCCGCTCCGTCGGATCTGGGGAGCAGATCGATGGCCTAGGTTCATCGCGGCACCCAAACACGTGATTTTAAATATTTCCCGTTATACTTTATAAAAATGGGTTTTTCAGGTTTTTCAGAGGAAAACAGATGAAGAAAGGTTGTGTTTTCGGTTTAGCACTTAAGGACTGAGCGGTTAGTCCTTGGCGCTCGGGTATATGGAGGAAAACGGCTGAGGGCTTAGCTTGAGAGGGCTAAAACCTTGACATCATATAGAATGTGCATTTTATAAAATTTTCCAATGTTTTCAAAGGGGAAATCTAGGTTCGGATAAGGTCAAAAAGTGAGTTTTTAACCTTAGGGAATGGATTTTATGAAGGGATAAAGGGAAAACATAAGTTTTTGTGGGGTTTTCATGAATAAAAGGGAAACGGAGAATGAGGTAAGTTGGAAGGAAGGGAAGGGAGAAAAAGGGGAATGCAGCAGTATTTGACTTGAATTCTAGTAGGATATCAAAGGCTCGGAGAAGGAAACAGGTATGAAGATTTAACCAGCAACATGAGTTTCACCAAAATACTTCAAGCACCAACAACTTCAGGACTGAATTTGTTTCTTGAAGGCTGCAAAAATATTTAGCCACCAGCTGACATGATAGGAAAAATATAAGTGGCTAACAGTGGCTCCACTTGGGGATGGTGCCTTCTTGAAGGTATCAAGAATTCAGACTTGATTTCTCTGGGATGCTGACTGGTGCCTGATCCATTGCTTGCTCTTGCTTTTCTCTGAAAAATAATCTCAGTCATGAAGGAAACATGAATTTCATCAATACAACTTCTACCTACCCAATCCTACTGATCTAACATTTTTTCTTCATCAGAGTGCACTTGGATTGGCAGACTCTATTCACAACATTTTATTCTTTTGAAAGCAAGAAATCTAATCTATTTCTTCTCCTTATTTCTCCCTGAACTCAGATTAAACAGTTGAGCTCAGATATTTCTTTACCTAATCTACTGTCTGTTGGGATTAAATAGTCCAACAAACTTTCATTCTCTAAATTCTACAACAGAAATTTAAAAACAGTCAAGTCAAGATTGAGCTATTTGACTTGCTGTGATCTATGGCATAAGAACAAGCTGCACATAGATTATTATTTGCAGAAAATTAAAATAAAAAATGGAAGGCTTAAGATCTGAAAGTTTCTCATCATGGCCTCCTCTTATTTTCACAGATCTGTTTTGGCTTTTGTTTGAGTTGTCTCTTCCTTGATATCTGATTCATATTTTGGGCAAATTGGAACCAGTTTTTCTCTTTTATGACTCAGAAGATAAAACAATTTTGAGCCATCTCTCTTTGGAAACTTTGGTTCAGATTTTGAGTTTGTTTGAACCTTTATTTCTAATCTAATTCTATCTACTGATAAGCCAAGATTGAATAGTTTGGCACATCACATTTTCTACCTTATCAGCAATCAATTGAAAACTAGTTAGTCAAGTTTAGGTTGTTTGACTAACTAGAAGTGTGTTTTTAGGAGTGGCATTTGAGCTTGCACACTTTCAGATTTGTTTCTCCTTTTGGCATGGGGCTTTGCCTTTCTTGTTTTCATTCCTGCCCTCTTTTCATTTTTTCTCTGTTTTTGTATTTTCTTGATTTTTTATAACTTTGAATGCAATGGTGGATGAAATATTTACACTGGAAAAGGTAAAAGGCTCCAAAATGTAAGAAAAATGGATCAAGAGAAGTAATGCTTAAGCACCCTGCCATTGACAGGACCCCCAAACAATTCTGTTCCATCCAGCTCTTGTAAGAAGAATGCATTGTTTCCGGCAACTGAATGAATAGAGTAAGGACCAAGCCATAGATTGTCAAATTTACCATGCTTTCCCTTGTCTTCCCTCCTTGAGTCCCACTTTAGAACTTTGTCCCCAATCTTGAAATTGATGGCCTTTGTTCTTATATCAAATATATTCTTGATATTGTCTTGCTTCTGCAATGCTTTGTTATACACTTCCTCTCTAGTTTGCTGAAGATGAATGGTTTGATTTATTCTTCTGGTCATGTCATTTTCTTCAGTCTGCAACTCTTGGATTAACTTCATCACTGGTACACCAAGGGTGTTAGGAAAAATTGCATCTGTACCATACACAAGCTGGAAGGGTGACATACCAACAGATTTCTTCAAAGTTAATCTGTCAGCCCAAAGTGCATGGATCAGCTTTGTGTGCCAAGACTTTTTATTGTCCTCCAACAGTTTCTTGATTATGTCTACTAGGAAAGCTTTTGTTGAAGGTTCTGGGTAAGTCCATTACCTGAGGGTACATAGGTTGGGAGTGTCCGAATGTTATCCGATACTTATGACATTTAATTCAACCATCTTTGATCCAAATGCTGCTGTATTATCTCAGATGATGTTTGTGTGATGCTCAAATCAAAAGGATGTTGGTCTCCAAATATATTAAGGATAATTCCAGACCAATTGCCCTACAAGGAATGGCTTCTATCCACTTAGTGAAGTAGTCCGTGGCAGTAAGAATCCACCTATGCTGGGCAGAAGATGGTGGATGGATTTCTCCTATGAAGTCAAGTCCCCACTGTTGAAAAGGGGCTTCAACAGTGATTGGATGCAGAGGCAGGGGTAGTAATTTTCTCTTGCCTTCAAACAATTGGCATTTATGGCAAGTGGTGGTAATCTTGTGCATATCGGGAAAAAGAGTAGGCCAATAGAAACCAACCCTCAAAATTTGGTTGGCTATTGACTTCCAGTACAAATGGCCTCCACACTCTCCTTCATGGAATTCCTGCTTAATCTTTTCTGCATCAAACTCAGGCAAACATTTAAGCAATATTCCACTTGTATTTCTCAAATAAAGAAATTTATCAATAATGCAATAATTTACAGCCTTTAATTTCAGGAATCTTGCCTTTGTTTTTGATAAACCAGGAGGTGTATTTAGATTAAGCAAAACATAAAAAATATCAGTATACCAAGGAGAGTTCACAAAATGGTCTTCAACAACGAGAGTTGAGAATTCTTCTTGGTTATCCAAAGCATTAATCATGTTAATATCAAGAACTTCACAATTTGATTCAGCCATTAATCTAGCTAGACCTTGGCCTTTGATGAGCTTAGTGGGTTTTATCTCTAAATCATATTCAAGAATAACAACAATCCACTTACCTCTCTTACCATCTGGGTCCTGTGTCAGAATGTCTTTAACAACCGAATTTGGGACAAAGGCAATAATATGTGAGTGAAGGATGTATACTCTGAAGTCTTTCAAAGCCTTTACTAAAGCAAAAGCCTGCTTCTCCATAATGTTATACTTCAAAGGGGCATCCCTTAACGCCTTGCTAAAGAATGCAATAGGCTGCTCTTGTCCTTGTGGATTTTTCTGTAAAAGGACAGCAGCTATGGTATGTTCTGATGCAAATGAGAAGATATAAAAATCCTTTGAAAAATCAGGACTTATGAGAACCGGTGTTTTGGTTAACGCTTGTTTCACCAGCTCAAAAGATGTCTTTGCTTCCCAGGTCCATTTTATCCCTTGCTCCTTCTTCAACATGTTTGTGATATTCCTAAGGAGCTCAGCCAAGTTAGGGATGAACCTTCTCAAAAAGTTTATCTTCCCAATGAAAGACTGCAACTCTTTGATGTTTCGAGGATGAGAGATTTGCAATATGGCCTCAATCCTCATGGGATCAATCTTTATACCCTCTTCTGAAATGATGTGCCCAAGAAGTTTACCTTCTTGGAGACCAAATAAAGTCTTCTTGGGGTTCAAAGATATCCCAAACTTTCTGCACTTCTCGAAAACTTTCCTCAAATGTTCTAAGTGTTCTTCATCTGTTTTTGAAAACACAGTTACATCATCAAGATAGATAATGATGAAGAAACCCAATTCTTCCGAGAATGCTATGTCCATGGCTCTCTGAAAGGTTGCTCCAGCATTCATTAGACCGAAAGGCATTTTCACATACATGAAAGTGCCCCATGGTGTAGTAAAAGTTGTCTTTAATTGATCATCAGGGTGGACTAAAACTTGATTATACCCTGAATAGCCATCTAGCAAAGAAATTCTTTTAGACCCCACCACCCTTTGTAAAATATGATCCATCTTGGGCAAAGGGTAGTTGTCTTTTAATGAAGCTTTGTTTAAATTTCTAAAGTCTATACAAAGCCTGATTTCTCCGGTTTTCTTCCTAACAGTCACCAGATTAGACACCCACTCAGAATACCTAATAGGGACAATAATACCAGCATCGTGCATCTTCATGATTTCCTTCTTAACCAATGGTAACTGGACAGGGTTTATTCTGCGCAGTTTCTGTTTGAATGGTTTTTGGTTTTCTTTAAGAGGGATTTTGTGTTGTATTATTTTAGTGTCATATGACTTAAGATCTTCATAACTCCACGCAAATACATCAGAAAATTCTTTGAGCAGCTCTAGGTAATTGAGTTTAATGTGAGCTGGAAAAGTTTTTGACAGTTTGATCATCTTTGGTTTTTCCTCACTGCCTATGTTGCATTCCTCCACTTCAGTTTCTACAGGTTCCAGTTTAGGTTTATTGGCCACATCATTAAAATCAAACAATTCTTCTAGAGGGGTCAAACCCTTGGGCAAACTATCATCCTTAGAATGCAGAGTTTCCAACTCCTCTGTTTCAAATTTTGCACTCAATTCTGTTTGGTTTCTAAGTTTTCTAGTTTGAAGGTTAATATCTACAAGCTCAGGAGATGGTTCTTCTTCACCAAGAAAATTTTCTTCACTGCAGTCTGTATCATAGTCTGAATCTGAACTATGGAGTTCAAACTCATTTCTGAATTGCATGAAGTCTTCTATTTTTCTATCTCCATCAAACACCTACCAATATTTCTTGTTATCTAGGACAGCTGGTCTGAATTTAATCTGAGATGTGCCATCATATAGCATTGGGCAGGTTCTAGCAACAAAGGCTAATTTGTGGGCTGCAATGTTTCTTTTCCTTGGGACAAAAATCAGGTTGGTCTCCTCAAATGGTTTTAAAAGATCCATGACATCATTCCTGTAGGCCCTAAGTCTGGGGTGATTTTCATTATACTCCCCATTGACTTGCCTAATGATTAATTCAGAATCCCCATATACATTGATTCTCTTGGCACCTAATTTCTTCAAGAGATGCAAGCCTACGAGAAGGGATTCGTATTCTGCTATGTTGTTGGAACACTGAAAGTTTAATTTACATGAGATACATTCTGTATGATTGTTTTCAGTGTTAGTAATCCAGACACCTACACCAGCATTAGTTATAGTGCATGACCCATCAAAATACATAGTCCAGAGAGGATTATTTTCAGTTTTATCAGTTTGGTGAATGGACTTTGTATGATTTGATTCCTCAAGTTTTTCATCGAGTTGAGGGTTGCTCTCTTGACTGTTAAGCTTTAAGTTTAATGGATCGATGATTTGTAGTTCAAGACCTGTGTTTGGTTTGCTAGGAATTTCGGATACAGTAAACTGTTTTGACAGCTCAGTGTTGTATTCCCCTTCCTCCTTTTCAGCCATTAATTCTTTTGAAATGATTTGTTCTGTAAGTGTTTCATCATTAAACATGATAAAAGAATCAAGGCTCGTGCTTATAGCATACAGAGGAGAGTTTTGAGGCCGGTTTTGACTTGTCACTGTGTACTGCATGTGGGACTCCCTGTAAAGTCTTATAGTCTAATTGAAAACAGGGATAGTCACATAGGTCATGTCCATTTGCATGGTTCCCTGTAACTTAGCCCCCCAAGATCTTGATAAAAGCATTCCATACTTTGGGGGTACATCAGCCACAACAACATCCATGACTAAACATTTGGCTGGAATCTGGGCTAAGTTAACACAGAGGTCTTTTATCAATCCTAGACATTTAACTCTGCTTGATTCAAAGGAGTACAAGTCTTTGTAAGGTCTAGTAATTTCAAGACCCAGGCTTTCCATTACAGCTTTTGGCATTAAATTATGGGAAGCGCCTGAGTCATGCATAGCATTGTGTATAATTTTGTCATGAATGTTCAAACTTACATAGAAATGAGGGACAGGTCCCTCTTGAAACTTACCTTCGATCTTGGGACCAAAAATAAGCTCTGGCTGGTCGTCATTAAGATTGAGTGTATCCTCACTTTCTTCTATGTTCAAAGCCTTCAAAATTTTGGACCTATATACATGTTGGGCAGCTAACTCAGTCAAAGGGACAGAAATTTTGATCTTTGAGATTTCCTGTTCCAGGTTGAAAAGATTTTGATTCTTTAAAGCATTGTTTTCAGCCTTGTTTACTACCACTTTATCAGCCACAACAGCTTGCTGATTTGTTTTATCTACACTTGATACAGCGGTTGTAATAGGATTACTAGCTGAAGTGCTAGTACTACTGATGTTTGCACTCTGTTTTTCAAGATTTTGAGTGTCTTTCTCTTTACCTCTACCAGAATTATCAGCCACTATTTTGTCTTTTTGTTTGACTGTTTTAGGCTTGGTTGCAGTGCTGCTTTGAGAAGGCTTGTTAAAGGTTTTTTTGTTGGGGGTTTGTTGATTAGATTTACTTCTGAGTTCATATTCTTTTGAAGGTTCTATGACAGCATTTTCCATGTTTTGATAATAATTTTCATTATCATCTCTTTTGTCATCGTAAGGTGTATAAAGACCTTGTTTCTTATCATAATGAACCTCGAAGTCATCATCATCTACCCCAAATAAGTTTATATCATCATCCTTTGTTATTTGATCTGTTTCCTCAACCTCACTTAAAAAGTTTTGATGAAATGGAGGAGTGATCTGTTGATCATCTTCCCTGGGTCTGTTTGGAGGCTGATTCCTTCTAACATTCTGATTTTGATTTTGGTTTCTGTTTGGAGGAGCGTTTTGATTTAGACTTGCTTGCGCTCTCTCTAGAATGCTCATTTTCTTCATCATTTCTTCCATCATTCTTTCCATATTCGAGCTTGAAGTGGAAGGTGTGGACTCCTCTCTAAAAGATACTCTCTTTTCAGCTTTCATCCTTGCTCTCTTCTCCATTAAGTTTAATTCCACAGAAAGAGCACCTCTTTGCATGTCTTCAAGGGTTGCAAAATCTCTTTCTTTGAGTGAGTAGGTCATGTCAGCATCAAACCCTTCCGGAAACTTGTTTAAAGCTGAAACTTGTGGAGGTTTTAGTTCAGGAGAAAGTGCATTATACACACTGTTAAATCTAGTACAATAGGCTTGTACACTTTCCCCGGGGTTCCTATGAAGATTATTATAGTCAGCAAGGACTTGGAGAGGATTCTTCCTCACTTCCCATTTGTTTAAGAATGTTTGATGTAAGCCTTGGAGATCATTAATACTATGGGGGGCTAAGCCTTTAAACCACTTTCTTGCTTCTCCCCCCAGACTTTGAGCAAATAGTCTCAGTTTGACAGAATCATCATCAATTTCATTTCTTTCAAAGTAGTCATTCATTTTTTCCATATGTTGTGATGTTGTTGTAGTATTACTAGCATCATATAACGGAATTTTGGACTGATAGTCCTGTGGAAGATTGACTAATGGTACAGGGAGGACTAAGGGAGCATACCATGCTACCATGATAGGTGGTGGGTTGACAAGAGGTGGGGTGACAAGAGGTGGGGTGGGCTGAAATGAAGTGGTTTGAACAGTGGATGAAGGATGAACAAAAGTGGATGGGACAGCAGAAGATTGCTGAGCTGATCTTGGATGAGAGACACCTATATTATGTAGAAAATGTAAATCAGGAGGTGTTGATTCTCTATCCCCAAGGGATTCACTTGTTTCAGGAGATGAAAGTGAAGGCTCAGAATCTAGCTGATCTAAATCACCAAATGACCTAGTCCTAAATGGGTTGACTAAATCAGATTGTGATTGTTGCAGAGCTGAAAGATTTTCAAAGACTGAATTAGCTCTTAGGGATGATCTGAAAACAGTTGAAGATTGTATCTTAGGAGACTTCCTAAGGATTCTTTCTGGGTTATCAACTATCTCAGGTGGATCGGGATCAGGATAGGCTCTAGTGAAAATCTTTCTAGAAGCCACTATGCTATGTTTTTATACCCAAATAAATAAGAAAAGTTCAACCAAATATGACAATCTTTGAGGGGTTAACTAATCTGTTTTCACAATTTTAATCCTACAGCCTTCTAACTGAGTTGAAGGACATTATAATGATGAGGGTTTTTCCCAGTGGAGTCTTAAGGTCTGTTTAGGATCGTGGAGTCGCCAGGTGGAAAGTTTAGAGTGCGTTCAAAGAAGTACACTGTCCACCATAGTGCTTGTGAGACATCCCTTCTCAAGGCTATCCCAAAACACAAGAAACTCTAACTATAGATTGATCGGGAAGGCATTCACCAGATATGTCACCTCTAAAAGAGGATGAGATCCGAGGGCTACCTCCTCGGCCCTTTCCTGCATTCGTCTACATATAGGGTAAACACATCAAAAGGTGTAGACAAGGTATAAAACCAGTGTTTTACCACCAATCTCGAAATGTTTTTGCATTTTTCTTCAATTGTTTTTATTTGTGGTTTCTAAGAATGTCCTAACTTTGTTTCAAAACTTAGCTACTAAGCAGAGACAAAGACACCATACATGCTATGGCTAAGCTAGCTGATTTTCCAAGGTTAGATAGAACTTAAGAGAATCCTAGAATTAACCTAGTTTGTCACTGATTCAAACAAGTTTTATCATAATTACCATTTCTTGGTAGTGCTTGAAAAGGCTACTTTTAACTCTCAAAGTTTTCTTGAATAACAGGTTTTCTGAGGTCTCTAACAGCTGTTAAAAACACAATTACTTCCCCAAATGAGTCACCAGAACAAGTAGTCTTTTGGGACAAGCAAGATTGGCAAAAGTCCGTATCACAAAGTTAACATCGTTTCAACCAACTTTGGGATTCTAGGATCTAGCCCTCCTGAATCCGGAGAGGGATCTCTCCAATAAGTGCAAAGATGGATTTGTCTTTGAAGTTTGGGATGATGATATTAGGCTAGTTAAGAAGGCCAAGGGTTTTGTTTTGTTTTTGGATGGTTGAACATAATTGCTGTTAGAGGTGAAGAGTTCCAAATGCAAAAAGGTTCAAAGGTGAGAAGTTGCAAGAAACCAGAATAAGTTTGATCAAGAAGAAAGATAATGGCATAGTTTCACTCCATTGGGCTATGGAGTCATAATAGGATTTAATTGGAAAATCAAGACGCAAGAGTAGTCTATGGGGCAAGTCATCTATGCCTAAGGATCTCTTTAACGTTTGATTTATGGAATGGAGTGATACATCAAGAAGGGGAAATAAACAGATGCAGAACAAAGAGCAACCCAGGATCTGGTAAGTACTTTGAAACCAGCTAGCCTTTGACCAGGCACTTAAGAAAAACATAGAAGAAAACTAGGATCTGGTAAGTACTTAGAAACTAGACAGCCTTTGATACACTTCCAATAGAAAACATATAAGAAACAAAATGAAAACACAAAGATAATATACAAATGGTCTAAGATCCGATAAGTACTTGAAACTAGTCACTTTAACACATCCCGAGGGAAACAATAAATCACAAATAGTCGAGAAAAAGCGAAAAGGACCGCTGTGGCTAACCTTAATTTAGCCCATCTTCACACAACATATATTGAAAGTAACATTTAAAATAATAACAATACAATACGAGAGAGGGAACGCCAGCATCCCTGTACTTAAACTAAATTTAATCATTTTCAAATAACACAGTTGGAAGAAAACATTTGAATAAAGATTTCTCAGCCAGAGAAGGTTACTGATATACAGTAGATCCTAACCCTGTTTAAACTGTTCTTTATAGTGGAAAATGAAACAAATTGAAAAACAGAAACAAAACACAAGTTACAGTGAGAATAACATCACCATCAACATAGACCAGGATCCCATAAATCAGCTTGTATTGATGCTTCAAACCAGTTACAATCTTCAGATCCAGTGTTTTAATTCATCTCTCTTCACAACCTAACGTATCTGTTACAAGCAGAGCTCCAAGAGCCAGTGAAACCCTATCTACAATCAAGAGTCGTCAGCTCAATGACAATTACAATGCTTCAGCAATTTACATTAACAACCAACCAATCCAACCCCTCACTCATCTTCTACTGAAGTATTTATAGCAAGATGAGGAGGTGAGATCTGATGAAAAAGATCTCAAATACAATTAATGCAGAATTAATGTCTTCCTGGCCCTTGGAGGCTCGATGAAGAAATCATACAGGTGTTCCACTGCATTAATTGGTTTGCACTTATGAAGTAAGCTCAGAGGGAGCTTTATTAGACTTTTGAGGCTCTGTGTATCAAATAGGGTTGCTCTGCCAACATTCTGTCATTAATTTCCTGGCAGAAATAACTCCTTTGGCTGTGTCGAGGCAAAATACCTGACTTTGATCAATAAATTTGGTCCTTGATTGAATCCTTTGAGGCATAGGTGGCGTTGTAGTCGCTGGGAGGAATCAATTCGCCTCCATTTGTGGCGGTGGAGGGTTTTTCTGATAAAACACTTTAGATTTTTCTTAATCTGCATTTTAGATCTGGGGATTAGGTGTTTGATAACTGTCTTAGCCTTAATCCCCACAAATCCGTCCACTAATCTACTTTTCTGGTTCATTTCTGGTCTTCAATCTCTGATACTCTTTCTCTGCATTTATTTTCACGGTTTCTTCGTTGTGCAGGGCTGCGCAGACCAGAAAAGAAATCAATGCTTTGTGGAAACATTGATGAGACGTGAAACTGACTCTGCGAGTGATTCCCTTGGAGAAATCACCCTCCTGGTCTGAAATTTCCGTTACAAACACGAACAAATGACCCTAAACCTACAAAATACAAAAAACACGTAAAAAATCCAATTTATAGGTCAATCTGCTTTGGGGAATGTGTGTAGGAACGCAGGCCGTTGGATGGCATCATCCAATGGCTGAGATTAAATCTGAGCGGTCATGGAAAAGAGTTGAGAAGAAATTAAATCCGGACCGTCGATCTGCAGAGATTGACAGTGGAGATCGGGCAATGGAGAGTCAGCGGGAAGGAGGCTGACCGGGCGATGGAATCAGGGAGATGAATGTGAGTCGTCGATCTGTAGAGATCGACGGCGGAGATTGAATCCTAGCCGTGCGGTGGATGGGTTAACAGGCGTGCAGGTTCGTTAAAGGTCGAGCAGGTGAAGCGATCGGCAACCGTCGGATGGGAGGGCCCAGATCGGACGGTGGAGGCGGATTTCGCTGTGTGGCTATGGTACGAAGATTAACGCGAGAAATGATTTGGTGGCACGGCGGTTTTGGAACAGTGTGGGGACACGCGTCGGCCAGCGTATGGAATCGCTGGCCGACGGGGAAAACCACCTTGGCTTGGAAGGCGGTGCGGAATGGGAACCGGCGGTTTTCTGGAAAATGGCACGGGGGAAGGGGGGTCCACCAGGTGAGGCATGCTCCGCTCCGTCGGATCTGGGGAGCAGATCGACGGCCTAGGTTCATCGCGGCACCCAAACACGTGATTTTAAATATTTTTCGTCATACTTTGTAAAAATGGGTTTTTTGGGTTTTTCAAAGGAAAACAAATGAAGAAAGGTTGTGTTTTCGGTTTAGCGCTTAAGGACTGAGCGGTTAGTCCTTGGCGCTCGGGTATATGGAGGAAAACGGCCGGGGGCTTAGCTTGAGAGGGTTAAAACCTTAACATCATACAGAATGTGCATTTTATAAAATTTTCCAATGTTTTCAAAGGGGAAATCCAGGTTCGGATAAGGTCAAAAAGTGAGTTTTTAACCTTAGGGAATGGATTTTATGAAGGGATAAAGGAAAAACATAAGTTTTTGTGGGGTTTTCATGAATAAAAGGGAAACGGAGAATGAGGTAAGTTGGAAGGAAGGGAAGGGAGAAAAAGGGGAATGCAACAGTATTTGACTTGAATTCTAGTAGGATATCAGAGGCTCAGAGAAGGAAACAGGTATGAAGATTTACCAGTAACATGAGTTTGACCAAAAGACTTCAAGCACCAAAAATTTCAGGACTGAATTTGTTTCTTGAAGGCTGCAAAAATATTTAGCCACCAGCTGACATGATAGGAAAAATATAGGTGGCTAACACTTTATAGCAAAGGGTGAGCCTAAGATCGACTGAAGGAGTAGGTGGAAATTAAATGTATCTTTAAACACAACAATGAATGCAGGGCCGAAACCCATTCTGCTTGACATGTTGTATATTTAATCTCTGTCACCTTCTTTGTGAGAGAATGATCTGCTCCAGATTTGATCTTGACATCCTTTGGCTGAAGTAATCCTGGTGTCTTGAACAAAAATAAAATAAACTGCTGAAAGGTCTGTCACATAAATGCTCCGGTGGTTTTGAACTATTGTCTGGTGGAATTCCTTTAAGGGACAAGGTGTATAAATAAGACAGTATAGGTGCCCTGTACCTGATGAAGAACAAACATTCTGCTGATGAAAACTCAGATATTACCTTTTGCCTGTGCTCGGGAACCTTTAGTCGATCCTCGGGGTCTGTAATCTGTTGCTTTGTCCTCTAAACTTCAGATTAAAAGCTCAAGATCCTCATAAGCTAGCTTTAATCTTCCTTTTCTCTGTACTGAAACACTCTGCCGCTCCGTTTGCTTCTGACAGGGTAGCTCGGGTTTTAATGGTGATGGGAGATTCTCAGAGTTCGAAATCTGCCTTTTCCTTAATGTAAATCCCGTCAGCAGCTTTCTTTGACAATTTTATGGCAGCGCCGGCCCTCGAATTTAATTGTGTCTGTACAGCTTTGCCATGTAGAATCATGGCAGTCTTTCACCTTTGGAAACCCTGTAAAACAATGAACTGGATGAGGAAACAGACCAAGGGGTGCCGAACATGACGAATATGATGAGGGCGACCATGTAGATTACTGAGGGGAAAAAATGCTTAGGTTCATGGTGAGGATTCGACGACAAGTGGTCTGAGAGGTGGATGCATAGCGGATGGAGTTTGCATGGAAAAAGACACGTAAAATGACTTAGGAAACAAATATATGCGGGGAGATATGCGGATGTATGGCAAGGATACGCGGAGGTGATGTGGCGGGACCGAGAAACCACAGAATAGTCAACGACAAACGGAGGAATCTGGACCGTCGATGGGGTGGAGATCTACGGCGGAAACACGACGAAATGTGGACTCGGGATACGGAGGAGGCAGGTTAATGGGGGGTGTAGCTTCGATGAATTACGACCGTAGGATGAAGCGCTCGAGATCGGACAGTGATCGTGAATTCCGTTGCCCGGCTTTCATCCGGGAGATAATGCGCAAAATGGCGGTTTTCAGAATAGTACAGGAGGACGCGTGGCAGGAGATGAATGGAATCGCTGGACTCCGGGAAAAAACCACCAAGCGCGCGGGGGCGGTGCGGAATAAACTGGCGGTTTCTGGGCAGATGACGTATGGCTGGCGGGGTCCACCATTTCGGGCGCGCTCCACGCCGTCGATCTGTTGGGCAAATGGACGGCGGAGATGGACTACGGGGGGGCCAAGGTGTACGGGCACGAGATTTTGGAGCGACCCCCCGTAGTGAATAGCAGTCGTTCGATCGAGAGAGATCTACGGCTGAGGGTGCGCCCAAAATGGATCTGTGATAAGCGCCTTTCAAAACTGGGCTATGGTCATAGCATCGAGTCACGTGGAAGATAAAGGAGCGCGGGGCTACGGCCTAAGGGGCTAGGACCCGAAAACATAAAATTTATCATTTCAATTCATTTTTAATGCGTTTTGGGGGCAATCAAAGGGTAACGGTAGAGGAGATGGAGGGGGAAACTAGGGAAATAAGGGAGATGGGGAAATTTAAAGGGGATTTTGGGGGATTTAGAGGGTTAATAGGGGAAAATAGAGGGGAGAAAAGACACTTTGGCAGAAGGAGAAAAAAGGGAAAAGGGACATTTGCAGGGGTACAAGGGGTAAATGAAGGCATTGAGGTGCGAAACCAGCAGAGGGGGTTTGTATAAGGAAAAGCACATAGAGACCTCAAGGACGATGTGTCTTCAAGGGAGATGCATTCCTTGAAGGTCTCCAAAATGACATAGCCCCCCAGCTTGCTTGTCAAGAATTTCATAGGGGGGGGCTAACAATGGGGATGAGGTGTGACGGGAGTGGAAGGCTAGAGAATCCCATAGATGCCTTGATGATCTCCAAATCCTAACTGTGACGCACTTCTAGGGGTTGAAAGGTTGCTTTCTTCTTCTTTGTTCTCAGATCCAAACAAGGGACTATAATCAGTCTCAATATAGTTGTCATGATATACCCTAAATCTCTTACCACTTTGCGTAGCTCTGGATTTATGTCCCCAAAACATCAATCTAATTTCATGTGTAGTACACCCTTCTCACATAACAACATCTTGTCCCAACACTTTAAAGAGTTTAAGTACTTACCTCGCGAACCCTTGAAAAATTTGTGATCGGATTCGCTTTAGGACACGTATGTATCGATCGTGAACTCAGTAATAAATCCTCCAAGAATACTATCAATCCAATAATCAACAACCATTGAGACATTTTTTTCTTCCTCCTTGAGTCGCTTAATTAGCTCTGGGTTCCACACAGTAGGCTCGTCGTGCTTAAAACAAGTCTTAGTCTCAGCTAGTCTTAATAGGCACTTGTGCAGCTCGTTAGCGAACGATGAGGAAAAATATCTCGTGTTGATATGTGAAAATATATGTCTGCAACCATTTCTCAGTTGACAAGCGCAAATTTATGTTTTCTTATAAAGAAAATTCTCACTCTTTCAGAGATATCCAATCTTGAATTTATTTTCTGGCCAAATGTCACATCCAGGTATCCCTCAGTCTTCAGATCTCGATCTCGGTAATAGAACCATTTTTTGGCTTGATGGGGCCTAGATTCAGGTTCAGAGATGGCTACATGAACCAACAAAACCCTCTATTACTAGCCCTTTAAGAAATGATCTGTTGCGCAAACCAAAGTCTTACCTGAGGAAATATTAGGGGATGTTAGAACCAGGTTTCTGCATCTAGAGGGACTATGGAGTGTGGCCTTAGGGATATATGTACTTAAGACTTATTTAGAGATTCGCAAAACTGATATGCTTAATATACAGATGTTTTCTGACAATTCTAATTAACTATCTCGTGCACTACACGATTCTACTTTATCATGCATTAACCATCAACTTAAACCATATTCATGAATTTGCGATGCAAATATAGGTAAAAACCATGATCTAGCACAGATAACTTAAAACATAGATAAATCAAACATATGAGAAAATAACAAAGATTTGTCTTCAAAGTCTTCTATTATTAGTTAAGAACTTCACAATACAGTACTTTCCGCCCTGTGCGCACAGTTGTAGGGGTCTGCGCACTCAGCTGCATACTTTCTAAGGTCTCTACGCACACAGTTGCAGGAGCCTTCCCTTTCACACAAAACAACAGATTACATACTCTTGATTTAGATCGAGCATTACATTCATATGCATTATATATCCTTAGATTTATTTCCTAAACTCCTTATATAGTCTTTCTTTTTACAATACCATGGTCTGAAAACCATGTGTAATATTCCCAATTAGCAATGGCTAATTGGAGTATTCGATTTTGGTCAATTTTTCCTTATGTAGTTAGATTATAAATAAAAGTGAGTAGAGGGGGACATCACTCACTCAAAAAAATAAAGTGCACTCCCTAGTAGACACACGTTGTAACTTAAGTAAGCCAAGGGGGCCAAGAGACCACGTAGAGAGGGGGCCCACGTAGACCACATGCAGGGACTGTGCAGGCCAAGTTGAGCACGTGGAAAAGGGAGGCTACGTTGGACGAGGTGGGCCTTAGGGTTTGAGAGAAGCCAACGCTATATAGAGAGGAGAGCCTCCTCATTTTGGTCATTCGATGTTTATGATATTGATCTGGTCATTTCGACTTCTTGAGCACGATGGTTGTTTAGCTAGTCTGCAACACTGCTTAGTGCATTGAGTGTCTCCGTTCAGAGATCTCACCCTTAGCCCCAGGGGACTTCGAGTGCCTGCTCACGTGAGGTTGTCCCATCAGTATTTTGCAGGAGGTTTGGTGTTTGGATTTTGTGGAGGAGCAGTGCATTCATAGACTGCGCAGTCCTGAGAGGGAGGACGCAGTCCATTTCTTGGGAGCTCTGGATTGGGTGTCTTTTGGAGGTTTCGAGCTTTGAGATTGAGTAAGGGGCTAGCCCTTGCCTACTGGAGGATTTTGGCAGAGTTTGAGGCATTTTTTTGGTGGATTACCTTCAGTGTCAGCGCAGAGCCTTGGAGGATAGCATAGATCCTCAAGGGGGTGATTTTAGGGGGTCGGACATTCCAGGAACGCTCTCTGGGATTTTCTGGGTTTGGTGAGTAGAGGTTGATTCCAGAGTTTCAACTTATTCTAAGTAGGGGAGCAACCCCAAATACTCATCTTGTTCCAGCAGTAGCAGCTACACGGCAGTTTTCCAGCAGCTAGGATGCAGATCAAAGAGCAGCCATTCCATCAACATTCTGAGAGTATTTCTTCACTTGTCTTGTGCAAGTCTAGGTGCCATCACTCTGATCACCTATTGTACTCACTTATATTTCTTAGCATAATAAAATGGCTCAGCTTTCTCTTTGCATTTCTTGAGTATCTGTTACATGTTCTATATATATGCTATTGTACGCTTGCACTATTGTTAATTTTCTCCATGAGCATTCCAGTTACAATACCACTTGGTGTGTTTTTCCCCATACTCTTAGACGAAGTCTGGAAAGCGCCAAATAGCCTCCAGATCCCACCCTCTTTTCAGAGGTGAAATATCTGGTAAATGCCCTCCCAGTCCATCTCTGGTTGGATTTTTGCTTGTGTTTTAGAGATGTCCCTGAAAGGGGATATTACAATGGTATCAGAGCATAGATCTGGCTCAGCCTATGGAGCTAGTTGTCTATGACACTGGAGGAGAAACCCTACCTCTGCTACAGAGGTAGGAAGTACAGAGATATTGAGTGTAGGTTGGAGAACACCTACAGAGAGGATGATTGTGTTCGGGTGGTGGACGCAGAACAGGAGGAGCCTGTGATAGACGCAGAACATGAGGGGCCTATGCAAGATTCAGAGCAAGAAGTACCGATGTCAGATGATAGCGATGCAAAAAAGTTTGGGGAAGCACTCCTCAGATCAGTGCAGGATCTGGCGAGGAAAATCGAGGTGATGGGTCAGAGATTCACTGCTGTGGAGGCTAGACAGCGTGAAACCCCGAGGGGTTTCCAGGTTGGTGAGGGGTCGGGCACATCCCACCATTTGCAGGAGCGGGTTGCCACTTCGCACCATGCATCACATGCCCCCACTCGTTCCACTATGCCCACTTTTCTGGGCGCAGACACTGGGGAAGGAGCACAGCAGGAGCCAGAGCCTGGCCACATGGGTGACTATTTTGTGGAGTACCAGGCATATGGACAGGATTTCAGGGATGCCCTTTCATTCAGAGACTTTTTTCAGCTCCATCGAGATAGCAGACCCCGTGACCATCACAGAGGGCACCGGAATTATCATGATGGAGACACCCAACGTACAGCAAGCCGATTCCATTTTCCTACGTTTGATGGTTCGTCAAACAGTTCAGAAAAGTCTTGGGTGGAGAAGCTGGACATATATTTCCAACTCAAACAGATGGCAAAGAAGGAGGCCATCAAGGTGGCCATGCTGCATTTGGATGGCGAGGCTCAGGACTGGTGGTTCCATGGGATGGTGATACTCGATCATTCCACAGTGACTACCTATGCCGAGTTCACTCGGAGATTGATAGAGAGGTTTGACCGGAGGGATCCAAAGGAGAATTTTGTTGAGATGACGAGGCTCAAACAGACCGGGAGCCCGGAGACGTATATTGCAGATTTCCTGAGGATTTTAGTGATGGTACCAGATCTATCCGCAGCACGGATGATCTACATATTTGTTGAGTGGTTAGCATAGCCACTTCTTGGTCTAGTCATATCCACTAGACCGGCCACACTACAGGATGCCATTGGTAGGACCCGGAATTTGCAGGATGCCTTACCCAGGACTAGGACACCTTACCCCCAGAAACAGGCTTTCCAGCCCAAGGGGAAGGATGTGAGGATTCCGCCTCTGAAGGGGAATCAGGGTAGGGTACAGCTAGATGATGATGCTAGGAGGGAGTTGAAGAAGAAGAGGTTGTGATTTACCTGTCAGGAGCCGTGGGCACTAGGACATAGATGTGCTGCGGGCAAAGCACATTTTATCGAGGTCTTCTCCAAGAGAAGCGGGGAAGAGGATGAGTATGAGGATGGAGAGGCAGCAGACAGTCAAACAACGCAGGACCATTTGCCACCTCCACCTCCAGGAGAAGGAGGTGCAACTTTCGCACCCACAGGGGGGACCCTTGCAGCATTGCGAGGAGTACCCAAGTATTTGACGATGCATGTCTGAGGGACAGTGCGTGGGCAGTGAGTTTCAGTTCTGGTAGATAGTGGGGCAACCCACAACTTCATCGATGCACAAATGGTTGATCGGAGAGGCATACCGACAGAGAGCTTTGATGGATTTTCAGTGTTGGTCCCAGGAGATCAGACGATGCAGTGTGCCAGGTATGTTCCAGAGCTGGCTGTGACGATGGGTACCTACACAGTGACCAGATACATACGAGATACCAATGTGGTATTGGGTGTACAGTGGCTGATTACTTTGGGGAAGGTTACCACAGATTGGGAGGCCTTGGAGATGGAGTGGGATGATAAGAAGACCGGGAAGCATGAGAAGATACGTGGGATGCACACTTACCCACCCCAGACTGTCTCAGCTCACCAGATGGAGGCTGACCTCCAGAAGGGAGACATAGAGTGGGCAATTGAGTTGCGGGCATCAGAGGCAGGGACTACCAGGCAAACAGTTCATCTAGATATACAGGCCATCCTTGACAGGTATGATACGGTATTTAGAGAGATACCGCCAGGGCAGCCACCAGATTGGGGGTTTGAGCACACTATTGAGCTAGAGCAGGGCATCCAGCCCGTTATTACCACACCCTATAGGCACCCCAAGGCCTATCGGGATGAGATTGAGCGGGCCATCCAGGAGTTGCTGGCTCTTGGACATATTCGGCCTAGCACCAGTCCTTTTGCTTCTTCGGTGGTGTTGGTGAAGAAGAAGGATGGAACATTGAGAATGTGCATTGATTACAAGGCCCTGAATAAGAAGACCATGAAGAACAAGTACCCCATACCATGGATTGATGAGCTGATGGATGAGTTGAGAGGAGCACAGTTCTTCTCAAAGATCGATTTGACATCCGGGTACCACCAGATTTGCGTGAGGGAATAGGACATTCCCAAGACTGCTTTCAGGTGCCATTACGGACACTTTGAATTCTTGGTTATGCCTTTTGGGCTAACTAATGCCCCAGCTACTTTCTAGTCATGCATGAACCATATCTTCCGCATTCATATAAGGAAGTTTGTGTTGGTCTTTTTCGATGATATATTGATATATAGCAGGACTTGGGAGGAGCATCTCCAACATATAGAGGAAGTACTGCATATCTTGGAGGAGCAACAGTTTTATGCTAAGCTCTCCAAGTGTGAGTTTGGGTTGACGGAGATATTGTATTTGGGACACATCATAGGAGTGGACAGAGTGAGGGTCCACGAGGAGAAGATCAGGGCCATCAGAGATTGGCTAGAGCCGAGAAACGTGACGGAACATCGAGGATTTGTTGGTATCTACACATATTACAGGAATTTTGTCAAGATTTTATCTCAGCTTGCTGCACCCCTTACATATTTGACGAAGAAAGGGGCATTCAGTTGGTCAGATACAACGTAGCAGGCCTTTGACAGGCTCAAGGAGGTTATGAGCAGCTGCCCAGTGCTTGCGTTGCCAAATTTTACGCAGCCTTTTGTTTTGGAGTGTGATGCGTCGGGAGAGGGGATCGGCGCAATTTTGATGCAGGGAGGCCACCCTATAGCCTATGAGAGCCGAAAAATCCTTCCTCATGAGCAGTTGTATCCTATATACAACAAGGAGATGCTGGCCATTATGCATGCATTGGCCAAATTCCAGTAGTACCTAGTGGGTAACAGGTTCAGGGTGAGGACTGATCACAACAGCCTCAGGTTCTTTTTGGAGCAGAAACAACTACAAGAGAGGCAGCAGAAGTGGATCAGCAAGATCTAGGCTTATGACTTTGACATTGAGTATGTCAAGGGGAAGAACAACGTGGTAGCCGATGCACTTTCACGTAGACCAGCCATGTTGTCTCTGATGAGTTTGGATACAGATTGGAGGGCTCGACTCTTGGTGGAGTACTCCAAGGATAGATTTTCCTGTGAGGTTCTAGATGGTCAGGTGACAGATGACAGATACTAGGTGATAGATGAGATCATCTACTATAGATATAGGATCTTCTTGACTGAGGGCTCCCAACTCAAGAAGAAGATACTTCAGGCGTCACACGACTCACCATTTTCTGGCCATCAGGGGTTTACTAAAACCTACCGGGCCATCAGAGAGAGGTTCTCATGGAAGGACCTCAAGAAGGACGTGCTCCAGCATATCAGGGAGTACGAGGTTTTCCAAATAAATGAGGGAGAGATGAACCATCCCGCAGGTTTGTTGCAACCTCTTCCCATTCCGGAGGGGAAATGGGAGATCATTTCGTTGGATTTCATCACAAGGTTTCCCATGGTGTAGGGCAAGGACTGTATATACGTCGTCGTTGATCGGCTGACGAAGTACACACAATTTTTCACCATATCCGCACACTATTCAGCAGCACAGGTGGCGGAGTTGTTCTTCAGAGAGATCTTCAGGTTACATGGTCTTCCCAAGACCATCATCAGTGACAGGGACAGCCGCTTTATGGGCGAATTCTGGAAGGAGCTTTTTCGGCTGGTGGGGACAGGGTTGACACCAAGCACCAGCTACCACCCACAAACGGATGGGCAGACAGAGATAGTTAACAAGTGGCTGGAGGGCTACTTGCGTAACTATGTTAGTGGGCAGCAGAGAGCGTGGCTGAAGTGGCTGCATCTAAGGGAGTACTGCTACAACAACACACATCACATGTCCATCGGTATGTCTCCATTCTAGGCTTTGTATGGATACCATTCTTTATCTTTTTTTGATGTGATGTTTGGTGCTAGCAAGGCTCTGAGAGCCAAAGATTGGATCCAAGAGAGTCAGGACATTCTCCGAGCTCTCAAGGATAAAATGGCTACAGCGCAGAACCAGCAGAAGTTGTATGCCGACAGGGATCAGATAGAGAGACAGTTTGAGGTAGGAGACTTGGTCTACCTACATTTGCAGTCGTACCAACAGTCGTCACTGAAGCAGAAGGGAGCTGAGAAGCTCAAGCCCCATTTCTATGGGCCATGCAAGGTGATACGCAGGGTTGGACAGGTTGCTTATGAGTTGGACCTGCCCCAAGGCAGCAATATTCATAACATTTTCCATGTATCATGCCTGAAGAAGGCATTGGGGCATCAGGTGACAGTGACAGAGGAGCTACCGCCTACAGATGATGAGGGGCATTTGGTGTTATAGCCTGAGGCCATTATTGATACCAGGGAGAGGCAGCTATAGAACAGGACAATCCGGGAGTTCTTGGTGAGGTGGAAGAATTTTCCAGATGAGGGTGCCACTTGGGAGAGTGAGAAGATCTTGCAGCATCCATCACTACAGTTTCTTGGGGTCAAGAACCATTTTTCCAGGGGAGACTGTAATATTCTCAATTTTGGTCAATTTTGCCTTATGTAGTTAGATTATAAATAAAAGTGAGTAGAGGGGGACATAACTCACTCAAACAAATAAAGTGCACTCTCTAGTAGACACACGTTGTAACTTAAGTGAGCCAAGGGGGGCCAAGAGACCACGTAGAGAGGGGGCCCACGTAGACCACATGGAGGGGCTGCAGAGGCCAAGTTGAGCACGTGGAAAAGTGAGGCTACATTGAAGGAGGTGGGCCTTAGGGTTTGAGAGAGGTCAACACTATATAGAGAGGAGAGCGTCCTCATTTTGTTCATTCGATGTTTATGATATTGAGCTGGTCATTTCGACTTCTTCAGCACGCTGGTTGTTTAGCTAGTCTACATCACTGCTTAGTGCACCGAGTCTCTCCGTTCGGAGATCTCACCCTCAGCCCCGGGGGACTTCGAGTGCCTGCTCGGGTGAGGTTGTCCCATCAGTATTTTTCTGGAGGTTTGGTGTTTGGCTTTTGTGGAGGAGCAGTGCATTCATTGACTGCGCAGTCCTGAGAGGGAGGACGTAGTCCATTTCTTGGGAGCTCCAGATTGGGTGTCTTTTGGAGGTTTCGAGCTTTGAGATTGAGCAAGGGGCTAGCCCTTTCCTACTGGAGGATTTTGCCAGAGTTTGAGGTAGTGTTTTGGTGGATTCCCTTCAGTGTCAGTGCAAAGCCTTGGAGGATAGCGTAGATCCTCAAGGGGGTGATTTTCGGGGGTCGGCCATTCCAGGAACGCTCTCTAGGATTTTCTAGGTTTGGTGAGTAGAGGCTGATTCCAGAGTTTAAGCTTATTCCGAGTAGGGGACCAGCCCCAGATACTCATCTTGTTCCAGCAATAGCAGCTACACGGCAATTTTCCAACAGCTAGGACACAGATCAGAGAGCATTCATTCCATCAGCATTCTGAGAGTATTTCTTCACTTGCCTTGTGCAAGTCTAGGTGCCATCACTCTGATCACCTATTGTACTCACTTATATTTCTCAGCATAATAAAATGGCTCATCTTTCTTTTTGCATTTCTTGAGTATCTATTACATGTTCTATATATAAGTTATTGTACGCTTGCACTACTGTTAATTTTCTCCTCGAGCATTCTAGTTACTATACCACTTGGTGTGTTTTTCCCCATACTCTTAGATAGAGTCTGGAAAGGGCCAGATAGCCTCCAGATCTCACCCTCTTTTCAGAGATGAAATATCTGGTAAATTCCCTCCCAGTCCATCTCTGGTTGGAGTTTTTCTTGTGTTTTAGAGATATCCCTGAAAGGGGATATTACACCATGGGCGGAGCTCAACGTATACAAAATATTCCCTTCCCTTTTACAAAATAAGGGACTTTGACCTGCCCCAAAGCCCCTAAGACTCTAAAACATCTACGTGCAGCGCGCTCCGCTCCTCAAAATGTGGATTCTTTACAAAAAATTCAACCCAGGGGTACCCTTTCCAACACTTATAACAATATCATTAGAGGTAATAACTATTTAGTTTTTTGTTTTTGTTTTTATGTTTTAAGATTTCTTAAAAGTCGTTGTCCTGGTTTGGTATCCAAATAATGGAAATGCCATTCAGGAGTTATAATAAAGTTGAACAATCCAACTCACAATGAGACTTCTTGTCTTATAACTATATAACTACAAGACATTATCCTGGTTTGGTAGCTAGTTATGATAATGTCGGCATTAATAGTTTCCTATGATCATGGTAAGAAAGCTCATGATGAGACCTTTTATCTATTAAGTTTTATATATTTTTTAATTACACTCTAAAAATGATCATATTAGTGGATGGGGAGGTACATTTACTCTTTATGAGTATTGGATGACAATTGAAGCTAAATATGCCAAGATTTTCAATATATTATTTACTTTATTAAGAAAACCTTTCATGTCTTAATCACAAAATAGCATAGTCTCTTATAATTTCAAGTCACAAGAATATATAATTTAATGGGTTAGATATTTTTCAGAGTTTGATGATAGATATCATACCCAATTTCAATTTTGCAATTGTTTTTTAAGATATTTCTTCTTTAAAGATTAACCTTCATTAAATAGTCAGAAACACCATTGAAAAGTCAATAATGTATTACTTAACAGTATTTAAACTAAAGACACCTTATGTACATATGGGTAATTTACAATAAAACAAAAGTTTTATTAAGGAAAGTATTTATTTAGAATTAGTCCATTAACGGGAAGAGCATCCTTCTTACCTTGTAAATCTTGCAGAATGAAAGTTGATGGACCTAATTACTCAACAATCTGAAATGAACCAAGCCATAACTTTTGAAACTTCCTCTCTTTAGAGAAAATTCAGTAATATTGTTCCCTGAAAAATAAGATGCATTATCAAAAATTATTGCATGGGGTAGACCAAACCTGGTTATGATGAATAGATCAATGAATTCAATGATTTTTTCAGAGTTGGATACCTTCATTGGTATTTCTTCTACCCACTTGGTAAAGTAATCTATAGCATTTAGAATGAATTTATGTTGTTTAGACGAATGAGGAACAATATCACCTATTACGTCCAACTCCCATTGTTCAAAAGGTTGCTCAATGTTCTTTGGTTGTAGAGTTAAGGTCGGTGTTACACCATTTTTTGGTCATCTAACCTTTTACCATTAGATGGACCCAAGTACACCATGTAAGACCAGTTTTACCCCAAGTAAAACTGCTTTCACTATGTTAATTAAGGAAACCCCAAAAGGAATAATTAATTAAACCATAATTTAATTATTATTCCCAGTCATGTTTAACCCAAAAAAAAAGAAATTAATGAGATAAACCCATAGTTATCTTATTATTTTCTAGGAATAATTATTTAAATAATATTCCTTGTTAAATATGACCAAATCAACCACCATTAATCAACTAAATCATTATTTATTTGATTATATCCTAACCACTTCCTTAAAAAGATAAATAAATCATTTATTTATTTATTTTTCACTAATCAAGGGATTTGACCCAAGTCAAACACCCTTTCCCTCCAACAAATAATAATAAAATATTCCATAGAGGTGGATCTGGATTTGGTTAACATTATTTTAATCATGCACCAAGATCTAGAATGACCCAATATTTTGTTATAAATAGGAGGGTTTTCCCCTTCATTCTTCACCTTTTGTTGCATACTAGATCACTCCGGATCTATACACTTGGTCTCATTTTCTGCCATTTTTGCTCCCATTGAGCTCTACCTTCTACATTGGGTTTTCTACATCTACAAGAGAGAGAAAGCTTAGATCTGAAGTGCTGAGGACTACAAAGAACCCATCCCATTGAGGAGATCTGGATATACCTTCTTGTTTCCTCCCAGGTGCCCTGTAATATAAAAATTCATTCAAAAATCGTGTTCTTGTCTTGTCTGTTGGATGCATGGAGCAAACTCTTTACTTTACTGCTTAATGTCTTTCCATTTATAGATCTGTTTGTCGCAGCATTTTAACTACTAATTGCATATCTGAAGATGTTTTGCAGCCTATATTGTTGTTAGGGCTATTAGTTATGCGTAGCTAAAGTGGTTCTTTTTCGTACGCTTCGACGAAGAATTCATACTAACAGTCGGTTTCTTCTATCTTCCTAAAGCAGTTTGGAAAAATTTACATTTTCTTACATAAGCATGAGTATCCTTGAAAAGAGTTGGCCAGTAGTATCCAACATGTAGGATTTTATGAGTTGTGGTATCTCCTCCAAAGTGTCCACCAACTGGTCCATCATGCAATTCCTGCAAGACTTTTAGTGCTTCAAGTTCTTCGAGACATATTAACAAAACATAATCATAATTATTTCTAAATATCACATCATCAATGAGTTCGTGTTGATTGTCTTTGAGTCTTGAAGTTCTTTTTTATTATAATTGAGTTCATGTGGAGCATAACCATTTTTTAAATAAAATATCAGATCAACATACTATAATTCATTATTAGTGAGACGTGCCTCTGAAATATGAACAATATTACCTGGATCTTCATTGGTTGATGTATCAAAAGCTCTAGTAATTAGCCTGCAAAAACCTTGATTCCTAACAATTTTAGTGGTTTTATTTCTATGTCATATTCTTGCAGAGCAGTTACCCAATTTTCCATTTTCTCTCCTAAATCCTTTTGGACAAGAAATTTCCTTAGTACTAGGAAAGGAACAATTTATTTAGTATGAGTTTTTCAAAGAAAATTTCTGAAATGCTTAATGGACTTGAAAACCACAAAATCTTGTTTCTCCACATCTTAATAATTTAATTAATTTCCTTGGAAATTTGAGCTGAAGAAGGAATGGGAGCCTCAACCTTTTTCTCACTGAGTTGCTTTAGAACTGTTGCATAGGAAATTTCGGAAGCAAAAGTATACACTATAAATTGATCAGAAAAATCAGGAGTTGTCAAGGAGGGAGCGTCAATGATAGCTTGTTTGACTGATTCAAAGGATTCCCTTTCATTATTTCCCCATTTTAAAACTGAATTTTTATTAATCATAGATTGTAGGGGGAGAACAATTTGACAAAAATTTGGGACAAATCTTTTGAAAAAATTAATCTACCCAAGGAAAGAATGCATTGATTTTTTGTTATGAGGTAACCGAATTTCATAAATTGCTTGAATTATTTCTGGATCAATATAAATTTCTTCTTTATAAACAATAAATCCTAGAATTTTTCCCTCACTAAGGGAAAATAATGACTTCTTAGGGTTTAATGATATCCCATACCTTCGACATCTTTCAAATATATGTTTTAAATACTAGAAATGATTGTTTGTTTTCTTCGAATATATAGTTATATCATCCATGTAGACAACAACAGTTTTACTAATCAGACCTATGAACGTAATTTCCATAGCTCTTTGGAAGGTTGCTCCTGCATTTATTAATCCAAAAGGCATTTTTTGATATGAATAATTTCCCCATTTAGTTCTGAATGCAGTTTTAATATATCATTTGGATGTACAAGATTTTGGTTATATCCTGAAAAACCACCTAGAAAAGACATAAGTTAAGAACTAGCTACTGAATGTAATATTTGCTCCATCAGTGGTAGCGGAAAATTGTCTTTGTCACATACTTTATTCAAATTTCCAAAATCAATACAAATCCAAATACCACCATTTTTCTTCCTAACAGGTACCAGATTTGAAACCCAATTGGAATGTCTAACTAGAAAAAAGATTTTGGCCTTGAGGAGTTTATTAATCTCACCTTTAACCTGATTTTCCAGATTTTGATATATTTTCCTTAACTTTTGTTGGATTGGCTTCACATATCGTAACATTGGAATAGTACTTTGAATGATGGAGGTATCATAAGTTTTCAAATCCTCATAATTCAAAGCAAAAATATCTTCTTATCTTTTCAACAGATGAATAAAGGCAGATTTCTCACTTGATGAGAGTCCAAGACCTAAATTAATGTTCTTAGGCTTAAGATATGACTTAAGGTTCACCAACTCAAACCTCAACGTTGAACTTTGAAGCTTACAATTAGTAACCTTTTTAAGCCTATCTTTTAAGTCATACAAGTCTTCAAGTTTTACCACTTGCTTGGGCAGAGAATTTTCCTCATTTGATTGATTCAACTATTTATCATGCTCATATTAATCAATTATTTGGTCATTATATGATCCTTAATATAGATGTTAAAAAACTTAAAATATCCTCACCATCATTGAAAACACACCAATTGGTGACATTGTCAAGAATAGAAGGACAAAAAAACAATTCAATGGAAAATTTATCGGGACTAAAATCCTCGGGTGGAATGAGCCTGGATGCAACATTAGCCAATAGATCAGCACTGCCATTTTGGAGTCTCAGAATAGGAGAAATATTGAATGTTATAAAATGTGAAGTAATATATTGAACTAGAGATTGATAATGTTTTAAATGACTAGAAACAAAATGGATAGTATTTCTCACTTGTTTTATAACAATTTTAGAATCTACAAACACTTGACGAATTTTACATTAAGGCTTATAGCCTTATGTAATCCCTAAATTAATGCTTCATATTCAGCGATATTTTTTATGCATTCAAATTCTAACATGCATGCTAACATAATCTTTTCTCCTTCAGGACTTATTAAAATGCATCCTGATCCTACACCATCATTGGATTTGTAACCTTCGAAATATAGAATCCAAAACAAAGATTTAACTATTGGTTTATCTACAATATTTACACATCTTGATGAACCTGCCTACAAAAAAATTTCAACTTGAGAGGTGACAGAATCGGCTAACAAAGGAGATTCTTGTGTGAGAAAACTGCCAAAGAAAGTTTGAGAAAAGTAATTTCCAAGGATATTATTTGTGAAAGCAATTGGCTCATTATCTTCATCCAGATTGTTTATTGAATGCTTCATATTGTTTTCTCGGTCAACCCGAATTTGATTGGGTTTAACATTATATGGAAGCCACAACTGAGACCAGTCCGTAGCGAAATAACCTTTTAGTTTCTCAGACTAGTCCCTTCTTAGGATTAAGCCATAGAACTCAGGAATATCAGCAACAAGTATATCAATGATTTGACACACTTTTGAATTAGAAGACAATCTTATGAGAACATAATTCATTTCCCCCAAAACTTTGACTTTTGTCCTATCTAACTGAACAATTTGGACAACAGAATTATCAGGTATTATATTCAACTTAAGAAAAAATGAATAAGGCATGATTTTGATGATGCAACAAAGTCTACCAAACAATTGTGAACATTTTTATTAAAAAATTTAAAAGTTAAAATGAAAGGGGGAGTATGGGAATTTGATCAATCTATAATTAAAATGGCATTGGTAGGATCAATTTTATCTAAAGAATCAGTTGGAGATCTACATTTTCCTTTAGAAGCTTTAGAAGTGACAACAATAGGCAAAGGTGATTCGGGAACTGGATTTAATTCTTTAAGTAAGAATTTATGTTGTTGTTTCAATTTACTTACTTCATATAAGGAAATATTTGTTTTAACCTTCTTCATATCCTCTACTATGTCATATTCAATGGTGTCAGATACAACCAAAGTTTTAGATGAATATGGGGAATTTGAAGAAGATGGAACTAGATTAGAAGATGTAGAAGGGACTTTTTTAGTTGTACCTTTATCCTTAGCAGTAGGAGTATAAGCCTTTTGTTTTTTAACTAATTGTGGTGAATCTGCAGATCCTTACTCCTTGTATTTAATGGTAAGGGTTCTTGTTCTTCTTCATTTTCAGAAGTAGTGAGGATGAATCCCACATTCCAGGAACTTCAACTAATTCTTCTTCCTGAGATTCTTCAACGGACATGGCTAGTTCTTCCTCATCCTCATCTTGATCATATTCAGCATTAGATATAATATTTGGAGGTTGAGTTTGTGAAGTTCGAGCTTTTCTAAAAGATCTTAAAGTTTTTTTATAATTTTCAGTAACTTGCTTCTTTATTTCAACCATTTCATTTGACATGGTTTTGAGGAATTTTTGTAATCTTCATAGATCAAAAGGATCTTTAGGAGTTTTCTTCTTTTATTATTCTTTAAAAGTGACTTTCTTTGTTTTCTTTTCTTCTTGGGGATTTTTCTTCTCGAGAGAAAGAATTAATTTTTCTACTGATAGAGATTCTTTTATGTTATCAAGTAAAGCTATATTGTTATCTCTATCAACAAATATAGGAATGTTCGAAAGAAGAGCAGAAATGTACTATTCAATTTGTACATCATCATTGAATATGGAGTTGAAATCCTTGATCTTTTCATTTGGATTGACTTTAAGGTTAGACAAATCATTGATCAAGGAAACCTTTGTGCGATCATCTCTAAATTTTGTCAAAAAATGTTCTTCGAAATTATCCCAACTATTTATTGATCCTGGTGCTAATGAAAAATACCATGATCATGCAGATCCTTCGAAATTATAAGGGAACATTCTAACTACATAGTCTTCTTCTACAATTCCATTAAGATTAATGGCTAATATAAAATTTTGGAGATGTTCCTCAGTAGGAAATCCATCATCGGGATTATATTTTGGCTACCAACTTGCTGGATGTTTAGGAAAGTCATGGAGTGGTTGTGCCATTTGTACTTCCCCTGGGTTAGAACCATGCTTTGTTTTCCATTCTGGTATTTGTAGGAATAGAAGAAGAAGAAGAAGTAGTTATTCCAGAGGTTAAAGTTGATTGAGTGGAAGAGGACGTAGCCCCTATAGTGTTATTGACTATGATAGCAATAGTTGTTTGTGTCTAAGGAATATGGATGGTGTTAGTCATCCATAATTTTGATTTTATCCAAAGATGACTAAATTTGACAAACCTAGATTTCTAGAACAAAATTGCAAAAAACATTATGAGTTCTAGAAATCTCACTGCTTTCATCTTTCCAAGTCTGTCAGTTCACCAAAATCTTCATCTATTTTTCCTAAAAAAGGTTATCCTGTTGTTCCTTAGCAGGGTTGTTCCTTAGCATTGTTGTTCCCTAAACTGTTGTTCCTTAGCAGTGTTGTTCCTTAAAACAGTGTTGTTCCCTAACAGTGATGTTCCTTTAAGAGTTGTTCCCTTCAAAATACTGTTGTTACCTTAGAATAAATCCACCAAGTTAAGCCTACTACTCCCAAAAGACCCATCATGGGCTCATGCTATTCATTTTTTCTTGTCTGGTCACCTTTGGCCTCAAGCACACTGTTCTTTTACTACCCAACCCCTCCACTGCTACCTAAGGTCACCAACCAATCAACTCTCTTATGTCTCCCAAATGAATCAAGCATTGATAATCCCAAAACTGTCTCTGTAGGCTCTTTAGATAAATCAAGTACATTTGATTTTGGACCTTCAATACATCAGTTTGTCCAAAACTCTGTTTTACACCTAATAATCCCAAGTCAAGTTTTCAAGCAGAGACCAAGTCCAAACCTCCCACTAGATCATTTAGGGTTTTATAGGTTGTAGGGTTCTTTTGATGATCTAAGTCACTATTTTTCATATTCCAAAAAGGTAAAATCAAAGAGGATGAAGATCAGCAAGTGGTTGTCCAAAGGAGATCAAAAAATATTCCAAGGAAGGCCTCTTTGGCCAAGCACAAAGTATGCAAAGGAAAACTACCCATTTTTACATTTCTGCAAGGGGTGTCAAGGTGGCTATTAGCAGATAACTAGGTAAGGTAAGAGGCCAACTCATCACTAAAGACACCTACAGCAAAGGAGAGGCAGCATGCCTATTTTCAAAGAAAACTAGGGTTTTCAAGGGAATTTTTCTCGGTTTCATGACCTCCATGATTAAATAATCAACAAGGCTTATATCTTGATGCTATTACAACTCATCCTATCCTTAAAATACCTCCATAAACTCTTCCCATCACTCTTATCCCTCAGAATCATCATTTTTCTACAAAACCTAGTCTATTGCCACAATCAGACACTTTTTGAGACTAGGCCTGTGTTTTGACCTTTTGGACCCCTTCCCCTCACTCAATTCTTTAAATTCCCCTTTCCCCTTCTCCCTAAAATCTATCCCTATCCCCAAAAATTTCCCCAAGAATTTAGACAACCCTTCAACCCTTCATTCCCCTCCCTCGGCAAGGCAGTCCTAAATCCTCACACCAAACCCTAATTTCCTCTTCCAAATAAGCTAGGGATTGACATGAAATGGAGGCACAAGAGCAAAGGATTCATTTGATAGATCATGTAAGCAGTAATAATTCTATACCAGCTTATAAAAATCATGCCTCCATCATTTTCCAAGAATTCATTCCAAGAGACAAGCCATGCGTCACACCTAGGGCTAGTTTTGCTTCAAATTGTGATTCGAGCCAAACAGAGATGAATTTGGCAAAAGTGGGAGAGTTTTTTGTCCATAATAGGGCCAATAAGAAAAACCTCCTTCCTTTTTTACACAGGTATCATGGTTTGAGATCAATGTCAAAAATACAGATGTTACGGGAGAAATTCTGCACTTCTGGAGTGACATTGGGAAAATCTGTTTTTCTCATAGCTGGAGTGTCCAAATGACTTTATTAATATGTCAAATCAAAACTATACTTCAATATATTTCCAATTAGATATAATGAGCTCAATTTGTAGTTGTGGAAGGCCTCCAAAAGTTGTCTGCACCAGCACTCTGCATTTCTGCACCAGCACTCAGCACTTTTTGACCAGTTATGGGAAAATAAACTTTTGAAAAATCCAATCAATTTCAATAATAATAAAAAATTGTATATTTGGAAATTAGACTAGTCAAGCTTTCCAAATAGCCATCACAAAGCTCATTCTGACACCGGGAAGGCCTCCAAATTCCCTTTGCAAAATGGCGCTGCGCACAGGAGAAGTTTTTATGTTTTTGAAATTTTGAGGCCCTAGGAGCGCAGCACCCTAGGCGCTACGCTCTTTTTTGGGGCATCCTCAGCTGCTAAAGTTTACATTTTTAGGTTTTTTATGTCTCCATAAGTCTGCCCAAAAAATTTCAGATCATTTGGAGCATTTTTTTCCCCTCAAAAGGTCAAAAAACACCTCAAAAATGACCTTTCTGCCTCCTTTTTAGGCCTGGCGCTGCGCGTTCAGCAGTCATGGGAGATTTGATTTTTCAGCAGGTAAATGGAATCCAATAAGCACAAATCAAGTATTTCTGGAAAGTAGACTCTTCAAGATTTCCAACGAGCCATCACGAGCCCAAATCCGATGCTGGGAAGTGGTCCAAAATTTGGTTTCACAACAGCCTATTTTCTGCAAAAGTGGCTCTGCGCCCCTAGACTGTCTTTTGCCAAAAAGTCAACAAAACACACAAATTTATGGCAAGATGATTTTTTAATAACTTTTTGGGCAAATCACTCCAGATTTGATTGGGGAGTTATGTTATGATATTTTTCATTTATTTTCTTATCTCTTATGTGTCTTGGGCCTTGCATGGTCATTAAGCACATTTATGACATTTATGGCCAAATTAGGGTTTTTGGAAGCCTCTTAGGGTTTCCACCTCCTCATTTTCTCCATAAATAGAGAATGAGGCTCTTGTATATTTTGTTGGATGTTGATGACTTATGCTAAAGTAATACATAGTCCCTTGAAGCCTTTGATGAGAAATTGATGTCTTGGAGCTTATGCATGATCTGATTCACTTGTTGATGGAGAAGGATTGTTTGCAGGATCCATAGGCTTGGTTGATGGTGAAGTTTTCTCTTGTTAATGTTTTCTAAGTTTCTCATATGTTTTCCATCCATATATGCTGCAGTAGGACAAAAAATTTATACTAAGATATTCTTGTTGATGGCACCTTAGATTTGTCTGTTTCCTTCACTGCCTAAATGTTTTCTTCTGCTTAAGATATGTTAGAGAATTCATCTCTTGTTCTCTAATAATTTTTTGGCTTGTCTATTTTCTTGAATGATTTAGATCAGTTACTATCAATTATGATTTATGGCCAACCCTTCATATTGTTACCTCTGAAGTACTCTGTTCTTGAAATCATCTTTTGAAGCAGCTTTGCCTATAGTTTGTCAAAGAAGTCTATCTTAACCATGCTCTTTGCCTTACTTAGCTAAAATTGTCTCAAGGAACTCTCATAGCTGTCATTGTGGATGCTAGGGTTCATCTCTTCTTCTATGGTTATATTTACTTGTGCAACTTAAATTTTTTTCCTACTCTTGATGATAAAACCCATGAAAGATTAAATGAGTTTTTGTCTTTCTATGTTTTATCTGAATGTTGTCTTGGTTGATTATCTGCTTCCAGTCTGAAATCAAAATGGATTAGGTGTTTCTTAACCCTTTGACTCTCTTTCTATGCTTATAAGTCTTCTAAATTTCTCAGTTTACAAGTATATAAAGGATTCTACTTCTGCTCTTTATTACTTGTTGTTCCCAAGTTTAATGTCCATCTCATGATCCTTCACAACCTTAAAGACCCACCAACCAAGTTAGAATTGCCCTGCAAGTGCTCTTGAAACCATTGATGAACTCATTCATGACCTTGTTTGACTCCATTGCCCAATGACTTAACAATCTTCCTTGTTTTCTATCTAAATCTATCTGAGCATCATGCCCAACCAAAAACAATCAAAATACCCTGCACTTAACATCTAGCCTAAAATCAACCCTAATCAGCAAACAAGTTCACATCTTTGCACCTACTAGAGAGATCCCTCTCTGAATCCAGGAAGGCTAGGTCCTAGGATTCCAAAGCTTGGTTTGATGTTACCCTATACCTTTGTATCTCAATCAATCTAGAAAATTACGGGGAGCTAACATCATGGCGATCACGGTGGGACCTTCTGAGTTTGTGACAAACTAATTATTCCTTAGATCTCAGAAAACTCACAAACATCCTTAGATTGGTATTTAGTTGTTGATGGTGGAAAACAAGAACATCCTTAAAACAATAAACATCATCCACCTGGAGACTCCACTGGTCTTCAGTAGCCCTGTTGACCCCACTAGCTCTCATAGACTCCCCTGGGAATGCATTAAGCAATCCAAATCATGCTGATGGTGGACAGCAAAGCTGAAACCCTCCACCTGGTGACTCCACAACTCTCAATAGACCTAAAGACTCCACTGGTAGAGAAATCTAGACTGGTTGGAAAGATTCAGTGACCATTTCTGATTTATAAACATGGATCCAAGAATACAACGAAGATATGCCCCAATGAGTAGAGATCATATCCCTGGATTCCCACACAAAATGCCTAAAATAAATTGGTTAAAAAACCTACCTATCTTTCAAGACGAAAATTTTGATGACCCCTTGTTACATCTCATCAATTTTCATATACATGTATGGAGGTTAAAGGTTGAATAGCACGAGGACTGCCTCATGAAAAAATTTATGGCAACATTAGAAGGTAAGGCAAGAAATTGGTATGAATGGCTAGAACCTGGCATCTTGTTTTCTTTGAAGGACTTCCACAAGGTATTCTATAAACGCTACATAGGGTATTGCCCATCTCTATCATTAGCTGAAAATTGTTGTGATCAATCTCAGTATATCATACAGTACCTTATAGATAGTGATGAATATTTGGAAAATTTGTATCCTGAAGACCTCTTAACATCCATTCATGAATTTCATTCTCAAGATAACTATCATGATAAACTAGAGGAGTTAGTTGAGGAAGAAATCAAACAATAAATAGAAGAAAACCCCTAGGATCTCTCTGAAGGCACAAGTGATGACTTACCATCTCTTCTAGGTAAGGCTCAAGAAAACATTCAGCCTCAAAATCAGCCTTCACAAGAGAAAGAGAACTGTTGTACTTCTATCCAAAAAAAGAAAAAAATGCCTCCTCTTTTGACTGAAGAGGAAATAAATCAAATGCTAAACATGCAGCCAGCCTCTAAGCCTTCATATGAACAAAACATTTATGTTATTTCTCCTATCAATCCCATCTACCATAAATTATAAAGTGAACTTGTAGATCAACTCAAAGAAGAACAAAATGATAATCCAATATGTTTGATTGGTGATGTTACTTATGTTGATAAGTTTCCAAAGTTTGATCAGTTTAATGATGATGTCCTCCAAACAGAAACTAACTTTGTAGAGAAATCAGTAGTTGGTTTGTGGGAAGAAGATCAGTATCATTAGCTTGAAAAAAGTAATCAGCCAATACAAGTCACCTATGACACTGATGAGGAAAGCCTTGAAAGTTTAGAAGTAAGTGAGGAGTCTCTGACTCTTTGCTCTACTTCACTTAAGTCCTTCAGAAATAATTTTCATATGATTGGAAATCAATAGTCTTTCAGTTTTGATGATGAGGTTGGGAAAGATAATGAGTTTCTTGAACCAGTTGTTAATGAAAAGCCTTTTCCTGAAAGGGATGAGGGAATCATTTGGGACATAGAATCCTCCTCAACTTCAGAATTGCAGTCACCAAGTCCCATTGAATTTAAAATTGCAAAAGAAGACTTGGAAAATGATAATCACATAAGAGTTGTTGAACTGCCTTCACAAGAAAAATTACTGCCAAATATTGCTCCTACTCATCAACATGATGGCCTCTTCACAGAATTCAGCCCATTCATTCAAAATACATCAGATTTGCTAGAGTACAACATTGCAATCTATGATGATTCTACCAGTTCAGATGATCATGAGGAAGAGGATGAGTTTCTTTCCCAAAGGAGTCCTAAGCTCAGCCAAGTGAAGGAAGTAGTCCTGGATCAAGCTTATCTCCCAAATCCTCTAAGCCATGTATTGTTTCAAGATCCCTTTGTTGATTTGTTAGAGGCACTTGAAGAAGGAGTAAAACATGTCAAGAGCATTTTGATGTAGAATTTCAAGAACATTTTAGGCACTACTGTTCGAAAACAAGTAAGGTGAAAGTGGCATTTTTATTTTTTCAGCACTCTCAAAGAGCTGAAACAAAATCCCTCATGGAATCATCTGCTTGATTAGCTATGTTGGAAAAGATATTTCACCAAATGAATGTATATTATCTATAGGTTAGATTAGGATAGATAGATAGATATGCAAAATAAGCTCAGCCTTGTGAGCATCTTTTTAGTTCTAGATTGTTTGGAAAAAATGAAAAAAACACAAAAACAAAGAAAGGTAGAAAAAGAGGGCAGATTTGTAAAGTGGTACAGCCCCATATCCAAAAAATAGTGATGCTGAAAGTATGCAAGCCGAAATTCCACTACTTGTGCCAAAAATTCTTGTTCAGTCATCTAGCCTAATCATGGCTGAACATGTTTTCAATTTGTTGTTGATAAGTTAGTGAAAAATATGCTTGTAAAATCATGTGAACTTGACTTGTCAAAAGAAATAGATTAGGAATGAAAAGATACTAGTTCCACATGCTCAACATAGAACCAAAGAGGAAGATGAGGATGCATAACAAATGATAGATCACAGCCCTTATCTTTCTATTTTACTTTTACGCAAAATAATTTTTGTGTGCAGCTTGTTCTTATGCCACAACTCATGGTAAGTCAGATTGCCTAATCCTGATTTAAAACCATACTTTCAATTTCATGTTTATAGCTTAGAGAATGAAGTTTGTCAAACAGCTTAATCTTGACAAATGATTAGACTAGGTAGAGAATAAGAGAGTTCATTAGCCTAATCTGAACTCTTGGAAGAAATAAGGGTACAATTAGATAGTTTGATTTGTGTTTTTAAAAAATAAAAATGTCAAGGGCTTGCCAGTTCAAATGCACCCAAGGAAGAAAAAAAGTTAGGACAAGTAAGGTTGGGTAGGTAGAGATGTTGTTTTGAATAAATTACATGTTGCAGGTTGATAAAGGTTTTCCTTTTCAGAGAAAGATTAGCAAGAAAAGAAGAAATATGCCCAATGGATAAGGCATTGATCTACTAAAAGACAAATATCTATGAACTGAGGTTCTGGACACCTAAAAGGACAGTTGTCCTCCTCAAATGGAGCCACTGTTAGTCATCCATAATTTTGATTTTATCCAAAGATGACTAAATTTGACAAACCTAGATTTCTAGAACAAAATTGCAAAAAACATTATGAGTTCTAGAAATCTCACTGGTTTCATCTTTCCAAGTCTGTCAATTCACCAAAATCTTCATCTATTTTTCCTAAAAAAGGTTATCTTGTTGTTCCTTAGCAGGGTTGTTCCTTAGCATTGATGTTCCCTAAATTGTTGTTCTTTAGCAATGTTGTTCCTTAAAACAATGATGTTCCCTAAGTGTTTTTCCCTAACAATTGTTCCTTTAAGTGTTGTTCCCTTCAAAATATTGTTGTTCCCTTAGAATAAATCCACCAAGTTAAGCCTGCTACTCCCAAAAGACCCATCATGGGCTCATGCTATTCATTTTTTCTTGTCTGGTCACCTTTGGCCTCAAGCACATTGTTCCTTTACTTCCCAACCCCTCCACTACTACCTAAGGTCACCAACCAATCAACTCTCTTATGTCTCCCAAATACATCAAGCATCGATAATCCCAAAAATATCTCTGTAGGCTCTTTAGATAAATCAAGTACATTTGATTTTGGACCTTCAATACATCAGTTTGTCCAAAACTTTGTTTTACACCTAATAATCCCAAGTCAAGTTTTCAAGTAGAGACCAAGTCCAAAGAGCCTCCCACTAGGTCATTTAGGGTTTTATAGGTTGTAGGGTTGTTTTGATTATCTAAGTCACTATTTCTCATATGCCAAAAAGGTAAAATCAAAGAGGATGAAGATTAGCAAGTGGTTGTCCAAAGGAGATCAGAAAATCTTCCAAGGAAGGCCTCTTTGGCCAAGCACAAAGTCTGCAAAGGAAAACTACCCATTTTGACATTTTTTCAAGGGGTGTCAAGGTGGCTATTAGCAGAGAACTAGGTAAGGTAAGAGGCCAACTCATCACTAAAGACACCTACAGCAAAGGAGAGGCAACATGCCTATTTTTAGAGAAAACTAGGGTTTTCAAGGGAATTTTTCTTGGTTTCATGACCTCCATGATTAAATCATCAACAAGGCTTATATCTTGATGCTCTTCCACCTCCTCCTATCCTTAATATACCTCCATAAACACTTTCCATCACTCCTATCCCTCGGAATCATAATTTTTCTACAAAACCTAGTCTATTGCCACAATTTGACACTTTTTGAGACTAGGCCTGTGATTTGACCTTTTGGACCCCTTCCCCTCACTCAATTATTGAAATTACACTTTCCCCTACTCCCTAACATCTATCCCTATCCCCAAAAATTTCCCCAAGAATTTAGACAACCCTTAACCACTTCATTCCCCTCCCTCTGCAAGGCAGTCCTAAATCCTCACACCAAACCCTAATTTCCTCTTCCAACTAAGCTAGGGATTGACATGAAAGGAAGGCACAAGAGAAAATAATTAATTTTATAGATCATGTAAGAAATAATAATTCTATACCAGCTCATAAAAATCATGCCTCCATCATTTTCCAAGAATTCATTCCAAGAGACAAGCCATGCGTCACACCTAGGCCTAGTTTTTCTTCAAATTGTGTTTCGAACCAAACAGAGATGAATTTGGAAAAATTGGGAGATTTTTTTGTCCATAATATGGCCAAGAAGAAAAATCTTCTTCCATTTTTGCACAGGTATCATGGTTTGAGCTCAATGTCAAAAATACATATGTCACGGGAGAAATTCTGCACTTCTGGAGAAACCTTGGAAAAATCAATTTTCCTCACAGCTGGAGTGTCCAAATGACTTGCTTAATAATTCAAATGACAACTAGACTTCACAAGATTTCCAATGAGCTATCATGAGCTCAATTTTGAGTTTTGGAAGGCCTCCAAAAGTTTTCTTCACCAGCACTCTGCACTTCTGCACCAGCACTCAACATTTTTTGACTAGTTATGGGAAAATAAACTTTTGACAAAGCAAATCAATTTCAATCAAGAAAAAAATTGTATATTTGGAAAATATACAAGTCAATATTTCCAAAAAGCTATCACAGAGCACATTCTGACACCAGGAAGGCCTTCAAATGCCCTCTGCAAAATGGTGTTGCGCACAGGAGAAGTTTTTATGTTTTTGAAATTTTGAGGCCCTAGGAGCGCAGCACCCTAGGCGCTATGCTCTTTTTTGGGGCATCCTCAGCTGCTAAATTTTCATTTTTGGGTTTTTTATGTCTCCATAAATCTGCCCAAAAAATTTCAGATCATTTGGAGCATTTTTTCCACCTCAAAAGGTCAAAAAACACCTCAAAAATGACCTTTCTGCCTCCTTTTTAGGCCTGGCGCTGCGCGTTGAGCAGTCATGGGAGATTTGATTTTTGAGAAGGTAAATGGAATACACTCAGAACAAATCAAGTATTTCTGGAAATTAGGCTCTTAAATCTTTCCAAAGAGCCATCACGGGCCCAGATCCGATGCCAGGAAGTGGTCCAAAACTTGGTTTCAAAACAGCCTATTTTCTGCAAAAGTGGCGTTGCACCCCTAGACTCTCTTTTGCCAAAAAGTCAACAAAACACACAAATTTATGGCAAGATGATTTTTTAATATTTTCTTGGGAAAATCACTCCATATTTGATTGGGGATTTATGTTATGATATTTTTCATTTATTTTCTTATATCTTATGTGTCTTGGGCCTTGCATGGTCATTAAACACATTTATGACATTTATGGCCAAATTAGGGTTTCTAGAAGCCTCTTAGGGTTTCCACCTCTCATTTGCTCCATAAATAGAGCATGAGGCTCTTGTGTACTTTGTTTGATGTTGATGACTTATGTTGAATTAATACATAGTCCCTTGAAGCCTTTGATGAGAAATTGATGTCTCAAAGCTTATGCATGATTTGATTCACTTGTTGATGGAGAAGGACTATTTGTAGGATCCATAGGCTTGGTTGATGGTGAATTTTTCTCTTGTTAATGTTTTCTAAGTTTCTCATATGTTTTCAATCCATCTATGCTGCAGTAGGACAAAAACTTTAGACTAATATATGCTTGTTGATGGCACCTTAGATCTGTTTGTTTCCTTCACTGCCTAAATGTTTCCTTCTGCTTAAGATATGTTAGAGAATTCATCTCTTACTCTCTAATAATTTTTTGGCTTGTCTATTTTCTTGAATGATTTAGATCAATTAGTATCAATTATGATTTATGGCTAGCCCTGCATATTGTTACCTCTAAACTACTCTGTTCTTGAAATCATCTTTTGAAGCAGCTTTTCCTATAGTTTGTCAAAGAAGTCTGTCTTAACCATGCTCTTTGCCTTACTTAGCTAAAATTGTCTCAAGGAACTCTCATAGTTGTCACTGTGGATGCTAGGGTTTGTCTATTCTTCTATGGTTATAGTTACTTGTGCAACTTAAATTTTTTTCCTGCTCTCGATGATAAAACGCATGAAAGATTAAATGAGTTTTTGCCTTTCTATGTTTTATCTGAATGTTGTCTTGGTTGATTATCTGCTTCCAGCCTGAAATCAAAATAGATTAGGTGTTTCTTAACCCTTTGAATCTCTTGCTATGCTTATAAATCTTCTAACTCTCTCAGTTTAAAAGAATATAAAGGATTCTACTTCTGCCCTTTATTAGCTTGGTGTTCCCAAGTTTAATGTCCATCTCATGATCCTTCACAACCTTAAAGACCCACCAACCAAGTTAGAATTGCCTTGCAAATGCTCTTGAAACCATTGATGAACTCATTCATGACCTTGTTTGACTCCATTTCCCAATGACTTAACAATCTTCCTTGTTTTCTATCTAAATCTATCTAAGCATCATACCCAGCCAAAAACAATCAAAATAACCTGCACTTAACATCTAGCCTAAAATCAACCCTAATCAGCAAACAAGTTCACATCTTTGCACCTACTAGAGAGATCCCTCTCCGAATCCAGGAAGGCTAGGTCCTAGGATTCCAAAGCTTGGTTTCAAGTTACCTTGTACCTTTGTATCTCAATCAATCTAGAAAATTAAGAGGAGCTAACAGATGGAAGGATTTATTGCATGGTAAGAAGAAGGTAGAGAAGGATTAGAAGGATTGAATACAGGAGTGTGAGGGGGGGGTGGGGGAAGTAGTAATATCGCTAGTAGAGGATTGAGTTTTTGAAGTAAGGACCTTTCTTTGATGAGTGGGTAATGGAAACTCAAAAGGATTAATTCCTAGATTTCCGCTCTGAGATCGGGTTAATACACGAGAAACTCCTAAAGATGATGATACACTTCCTTCATAAATTTTAGATTGAACAGGTCTTTCTCCTAATATGGAAATTGCTTCCAATGATCGAATTAAAGTTTGAACTTCAAGTGATTCTTGCACTTTTAGAGAGTAGGTTTGACCAAATGACTTAGGAAGTGAGCTAGGAGATTTTGTGGGTGTTTCCACAACTTCAGATCCAGGAGTTGGAGATTTTGAATGGGATCTAAAAGTTGGTGTTTGAGGGAGTTTGACTCTTCTTATGGCCTTTTGATTTAGGATTAGACCTAGTTGCCATTCATAGTCTACATTCCATCCTTATAGCACCAAAAATGTTGAAGGCTTGAAAATCTCTGCCTCAACATCGGGGATAACCACCCGGTCAGGAACTTAAAATCATTCCTTTTCCATTTGGAATAGTGGCTCCGACAGGGGATAATGGGACCAGTTTCCCTTTAAACTTATATGTGTGAATGGATGTAAATTATAAAATGAGAGTAATGGAGTGATTTAAATCTAATAACAATAATAATAAAGTAGACTTAATCTATATTGTTATAGGTCAATTTGGGCACCATTCCCAATGACCTGGTTAACTGGGCATCATCTCCAGGACCAATGATCAAGGGTCTATCATTCCCTATCATTTCATTTGCTACATGCCCTAAGACAAGAAACAAGAATAAATCAAGCAAGACTTTCATCAAGCAAAGGTTTCCAAGGTTTGAAGCTTATTATATAGCATATGGGAGCTCACCAACACAGGCTCTAAGGGGCCTAAGTGTGTTTCATATGCAGGTAGCCCCATGCAAGGCTGCTCTGCAAAGCACTTCCTGACATTCATTGGCGCATTGGTCACAATGGGAGCGAAATTCTCATTGTTTCGAAATCTCCACTTGGCCAGTGCCTTCTAGAAGAGTTCACATGTGTCAAGCTTCAGATCCAAGTGTCCATTTGACATCTACATGACTAGAAACATGTCTTTCCTATTATTAGAAAGTCATTAATTTCAAAACAACCTAAATTTCATCCATAAATTGAGCACAGATCTAAGTGCTTGAGAAGGAGCAATTTGAGTAGAGAAATGCTGGAGAATTTTCAATAGAGAGTTAGATTTGTATAGCTACTGTTGGAGAGATTTATACTGTGATGAGGCTTGGGGACGTTGTTGGAAGGGTCACCTCAAATCAGTCATTTTATTGTAACCTCTCCTTCTATCATCAATAAAGAGAACTGTTTATTTTTCTCTATATGCATCTGTATTGACTTTGATTTTCCATATTGCAAGATCTTGGTTGATGTATATGGTTTACGCTTTACCGATTTAGCTAACTAGATTGAATAGATATTTATATTATTACATCTTCTGTTGTTTCAGTGTTCTTTCCTAGAGGAAGCATTTCGCACAAACCGCTTGAATTTGAAGCTACAATAGAAGCAACAGAAGGAGCCATTTGGAAGCGACTGATCAATTAAGCCTTCAATATTTTTTGTGTATCTATTCTGAATTAGGAAAAATAGTCATATAGTCTTTCACCTGTTGTTCTAGACTAGCACTTGTCTAGGGAAGCATGATTTATCCATAATTCACAATTCTAGTCCAACAAACTGGCGACTCCACTGTGGAGAATTTATCTTAGTTATAGGAGTTTAAGCCTTTGATTTTCTTTGTTTATCAACCCAGTAGTTGTTACTCATCAAGATTAAAATTTTTCAAATCCAAATTAGCAAATACAGTGAGTTAAACAGTATTCTTTTTCTTTGTATACTACGCCCAATGCACCCTTAGACAGGACACGGTGCTTTGCAGAGCACAGTCTCCCTTCCTAGCCTACGTTGCAGAGCACTGTCTCCCTTTGGAGACTGCGTTGACTCCTGAAAACACCCAAATTCCATTGAATTTTCCTTTGCAATTTTCTTCAGTTTGTTTTCTGTTGTGTTTGGAAAATTTTGCTTCTCATATTGACCAGTGATTCTATATACTTCTTCCTCCTTTGACTGAAAATTTTTTCAATGTTTGTTTAAAAAGTTTTTCTTTATTATTGACAAGTTGATTTCAAAGTATTTTGTACGCTCGCATTAAGAATCATTTGCTTTTGAAATAGGAAATTTTCGTAAAATCTTCATTTCCTTGATAGGAGAAATTGTTGTTGAAGTCCTCGTTTTTCCTTCAAAAGAGAAATTGTTGTTTGTATTCTTTGTTTCTCAAAGTAAAAAGCATTTGAATTGTTGATTTAGTGCACCTAGTTTCTTTTCTGCATTCATAACATTAAAGAAACTGAAAATAAAAATTTGCATTTGCATGTAGAATAATGTGTGTTTTGCAAAAGGAACATTAGGAAATCTGCATTTAGTTTGTGCTCATCGATTTGTTTTTTTCATTGATTTCTTTGCTCACAAATTATTTTATCTCTTTCCTTAGTAGCTAGGTTTTTCATTGTTGAAAGTGAAAGTGAAATATTGTTTATCATTCTTCGCTTGCATTTTAGGAATTTCATACACATCATCGCGATGAACCTTTGAAAGGCAAATTGTAAGCAAGATCAACATAAAATTAACCTCAATTTACCTAACAAAGCATTGGAACCATAACGATAACATTTAGAAGGTATAGGCTAGAGACGTGTTTCAGCATTATAAAACATAGCAGTTGTCGTTAACTTGTCTGAAATACATTCCAAGTATGATACCTCACTCCATGTACGTAAGTATATCATAGCTCATCCACGTACTTTCGGGTATATCGGGCAGTGTTACAATACGATAAGTATAAAGGGGTGCTCTCACTATGCGGTTTCACATCAGACAGCGCTAATATGGACTTGGGCTTCCACGTACCTTCGGGTATATTTGGGAGGACAAGTTTTAGGTGCTATCCATCCATAGTGAACCGAGTCGGCCGCCTTGAAATTGTGATACACCGAATACAGCATTCGGGGAGATTGCCTGCCCGTACTTCTTGGTTCGCCAGGAGGTATTCTGTAGTTCACAGTTTCTTGGTAAACCCTTTTGCCTAGCATTACCCTCTTTTTGTTTATTTATTTTTTGGTTAAAATAAATCAGTAATCTTGGAAGAACAAAACCCTATCCCCTGTCGTTCCTGTAGATTAGATTTAAAACCACCTTTACCGCTAGAAGTTACTTCTGGTAGGCGAAGGCGATCATGATCTACCGAATCAAGTACAATCCATACCTCTAGTGAAACATCATTTTCCAATAATCCAGAGTTAGATGAATTTGTTTCTACACATCTCGGTTCGTCTACTGTTGTCGAAACGGACTCTTCACAGCTACCCGTGGTCACGATCCATCCAATTGCTAAGACCATACCTCCTGGACCCAACGTTGTTCAATCACAAATTGATCCAGATCCTGTCTCTTTTTTTCCAGCATATCTGAATCTAGAATTTGAACAATCGGAAGTTGTTCCTACCTTGGTCATCCCACAAATTTTTGTAGCCATTGAAACTCCTATATCACACGGTCAACCATATGAAATATATTTTGGGCCTAACGGTGAAATTCTTCCACCTGGTTTAATTGCGATTGAAGAAATCCCACAAGACGATACACCTTTAACTCCAACCCATTTTGTGGGGGACCTTTACCTGTACCAGTCTTTTCCTCAATCGTTTCCATTTGATTTTGTTGATCATGTCCCCATTCAATCTCCCGTCGATTTTCAAGTGTATACATTTGGTCAAACAACCATGTCTGAACCAATATCTTCGGTTGGGCCTATTGTTCCAATTACGTCAGCTCCTGCCCTCGCTACTCTGTCGATGTTCACAACTTCACCAGAGTCATATTTGAATGGTGGCCCTTCGGTCCCAACAGGTTACAAATCATTATTTTGCACTTTCTCTGGTGAATCTTCAAGACCATGGTCTTTACCAATGTCATCATTCGGTATTTTAACTGGTAGTCCTATCGTTAGTACTGAACAACTTGATTCATTACATACATCATCAGGGAAATATCAAGTCGGTCCTTTTGGGTCAATTCCTTTAAATACCATATCAACTGGACTCCCAGCATTCGGGGAACAATATTTTCCATCTTATTATTCTCCTTATGTTGGGGGGAAACATTTGGTCACCCAATATGACAGTACTCTGTCACTTTTTGGTCAAACTAATGTTGACATGAATGTTTGTCAATGGCAACCCACTCTGCCTATCCAACCACAAACGATTGTACACTCATATCAACCAATTCAACCTGTTACACCCACTTCATTACCACTTGTTAATACATCTCTACCCTTGTTACAGAATCAAAATATTGTACATCAACCTTATCAAGCGGGTTATTTGACTCAATATCATCAAATTTTGGGTGCACAGAATCCAAATCCTTTGGTTAATTTACAACCACCTGTATCAGGCATCATTTATTCACAAGCTGGTGTACCATTTTATGGGATGTCACAACCGCAACTTGGTTATACATATCAACCAAATCCAAGTTATACTAATTTGTGTTATAACATTGATGGACAGACCCCTTGGCAACCTCAGGCACAAATGCCTCAAACTTCATTCCAACAAGTAACATATCCAGGTTTTGGTCAACAGAATCCTCAAGCGTTTGCTACGCAAAACAACCCCTATCTGGGTTACCAGCATCAAATTCTATATGTTGGTGCTCAAAGGCCTGTTGCTCAAGCAATTCCATCTTAGCCTGGCTATTCTCAACCTGACCTTAATCGACAGTTGCCTTTTTTTGCAACCTTATAATTACCAAATTTAAACCGATTAACCAATGATCCTATAAATTATGCTCCTTGGTGGCCAGTGATACCTCATAAATTACCCTCCGATATTCCTAAATTCAATGGAAACCCTAGAGAAGATCCATCAACTCATGTCATGACTTATCATTTATGGTGTTCATCAAATTCCCTGAATGATGATTTTTTTCGACTACGTCTTTTCCAGCGTACGCTTACAGGTACGGCAGCTAAATGGTACATTGAGTTGCCTAGAGCTTATTTTGACAGTTTCATTGCCCTAGCTATTGTCTTTTTGACACATTTCCAGTTACTAATCAGATATGAAACTGGAATGGAACTCTTAACCAACTTCAAACAGAATAATGCTACTCACATTTCTGATCATATTCATGAGTGGCGTCATTGTTGATGAATGGTTAAGACACTTGTTTCGGATCAGTTCCTTGCTGAATGGTTCATTAAGTCCCTGTTACCATCTATAACTGAGGATGTGGCTAAGGGCGTCGTCGTCACAAAAGAGCAAGTTATCGCTCGTGCCCAATATTTATACTTGATTTACACTCAATCTGGTACGCTCTATGAAAAAATTCCTAATGCGTCTTGATCTAATTTAAATGTTCCTCCTCAAATAAAGGACTCTCTTGTCGGAGACAGCTTGATAGGCACGACAAACACACACCACGCTACTACATCTAATCCTGCTCCTACTTTCGAAATTAATGCCGTGTCATTTTAAAAAAGGAAAAAGTGACAAGCAACCAAGAAGTAAGAAAAATGGGAAATCAAAGAACAATCAAACTTCTAACCCGCACGAAAGATCATCTGATCAACCGTCTAGACCATAGAAACCTCGTTATCCATGCATAATCTGTAATGAGGAACATTTTTTTAGGGATTTTCCTCACCGTGCTAAAGTCTCAAAAATCATCAAGACTTCCCATGCATCAGCTGTGTTGACAGACCCATTTCCAAATCTAGACACTAATTTGGTTGCTACGGATCCAGCTCCTAGTTCCCAAGTGTTAAAGTTATCCACCACAAAACCTTCACAAGATATTTTGGTGTTAATGCGTAATAAATACTATGGTAGTCCAGCCACTGATCAACCTACTACCTCGACAATGAATCCATCTACTGAATCAGTACCACCTACTGTTATTCCTGAATTGACAATTAAGCCAGGGAGTAATTCATAAATTGACATATAATCCTCGAGCAAGAGCTGTACAAAATTATAATATAGTTGAAGATTTGGCTCAATCCCCTTCAGCTATGTCTACTCTTGAGGTATTACAGAATTTTCCCTTGCAGAAGCATGCTTTATTGTCGGCCATTGGTGGAATTGATCCAACTGATTCTAATCTTCTCATCTTTAATCATACGAGCTATGTACCGCAGCTACTAGCAAAATTGGCATTCTCCATACAAGTAAATGTTCTCAATCACCTTGTTCATCGCACTATTATTGATGAGGGAGCATCTATGTGCACTATGTCTCTAAATTGTTGGAAGTCAGTTGGCTCTCTGCAATTATCACAATCATCAACGACGTTGAAGGCTTTTGATGGAAGAACATATAAACCTTGTGTTATTATCAATAACCTGCATGTTGAACTAGGGGAAAAAACAGTGAATATTGATGTCGAGGTTGTTGATGGACCCCTTGACTATAATATTTTACTTGGAGGACCATGGGTATCTGCAATGACTGCCATTGTTTCTACATACTTTAGAATGATTGGCTTTCGACATAAAGGTACAATCACAGTCATTAATCAATTATCCTTTTTTTCCTTCGCTTCGCAGGTAACTGGAAGCGTTCCGTTTGTTCACTTACCCCAACTAGAAATTCAGAACATTGGTGTAGGACTCTTAAATGATTCCACTCTTATGGGAACCTTTGCATTACTGCCGCCCGTGACGTCAACAGAAATTGCAAGTATAGAGACCTACTACATGATCTCTTCCACTCTATCTGGCTTAAGGGAGAGTACGGGTGATTCTTATATTTCTATGTTGGATGAATTTTTACTGCCCAGCCCTATTGCGCTGGCATAGCAATCAATCTATTTGGCTTGGGCGGAAAATCCGAAATCAGTGTTGTCGAGTGTTTGGCTTGATCATTCCTTAGATTTTGGTACTCCATCTGATCCATTTTCCTCAAAGTTTTTGATAGATGAAAATATTTTGGAAGCTATGATGTAAGAAGGAGAACCATGGGAAGATTACCATCATCGTTCCCATCTTCCTAATTATGAAGAAAACAATCTTAGTGAACTATATCACCCATCCATCAAAACTTTATTTTCGAATTCTTTACCGATTAATGCAATCGATTCCGAGCGAAATTTATCAAATATTGAAGAAACCATTTCTATCGATATTTCGACCAAACCGAGCGTTGTAGAAAACATTCATGTCGGTGTATCTTGTTCCCCATCAGAACTTGATTCATATCGCTCTTAATTTCATGAATTTCGTGACTTATTCGCTTGGTCTTACGAAAAAATTCCAGGCATAGATACTAGTATAGTTGAACACACTGTTAATATGTATCCTGATGTCAAACCGGTGCGCCAACAGCTTCATCCTGTTCATCCGAAAAAGTCCGCTGCCATCAAAGCAGAAGTTGAAAAACTTTTTCATGTTGGTTTCATTTACCCTGTTCCACTAACTAAGTGGGTTTCCAATATAGTTCCTATTATGAAAAAACAAGGAACCATTAGAGTGTGTGTCGATTATCGAGATGTCAATATGGCTTATCCAAAAGAAAACTATCCTACTCCCTTTATCGACCAGATTATTGACGATTGTGCTGGATGCGAAATATTCTCGTTCATGGATGGATTTTCCTGCTACAATCAAATCAATATCCACCTAGATGACCAACATAAGACAACATTCATCTTTCCCTGGGGCACATTCGCATATAGGAAGCTTCCGTTTGGTTTAAAGAACGTTGGGGAAACTTTTCAAAGAGCAATGGATTATGCTTTCAATGACATCAAGCACATTGTTCAACCATATCTAGACGATTTACCAGCGCAATCACGAAATCAGACTGATCACCCGATTCATTTAAGAGCCATTTTCTTACACTGCTGACACCACAAAATATGCCTCAATCCACATAAATGTGTGTTTTGTGTTGGTTCTGGTCGATTTCTCAGATTCATAGTCTCAAAATAAGGAATTCAAATAGATCCACTGAAGGTACATCCCATTCTTGATTTTCCTGCACCATCAAATTTACTTCAGATACAGAAACTTCAAGGAAAGGCTAACTTCCTGAGAAGGTTCATTCCAAACTATGCCGAAATGGCTAAAGGATTTACTCGATTATTGAAAAAGGCGGTTCCCTTCCATTGGGACCAAGTTGCGCAAGCTTCTTTTGATGTTGTCAAGGACAGTCTTATCCGAGCGTCATTAATGTATCCTCCTAATTATCAAAATGATTATTTCCTATATATCGTCGCGGCTGAAACGACCATCGCTATAGTATTGGTCCAAGTAGATGATGGAATTGAACATCTGATCTATTATTTGAATCATAATCTCAATGATATGGAAGTTAAGTACTCGTACGTGGAAAATCTTGCCTTGGCAACTATTCAAGATGTCCAAATATTTCATCATTATATCCTACTCCAAAAAACAACAATAGTTTCAGATTGCAACCCCATGACTTATATCTTATCACGTCAATTGCTGGGGGGGAAATATTCAAAATGGATTGTCATTTTGCAGGAATTTGATTTGGAATTCATCAAATCCAAGTCAAATAAGTCTTTAGTTTTGGCTAATTTTCTTTGTGACCTTCCCTCTGATAGCACTACACATACGTCAGAACCATCAATTCCTGACGAGTCTTTGTTTCTTATCGGATCATCTAATCCTTGGTATGGGGATTTCATCATTTATCTCCAAACCCAAACTTTTCGACCTAATACCTCTCGCTCTGAATAGCGACATGTTCAATACCAAGCCAAAGATTATCTTATTGTCGACGATACACTTTATCGTCATGGTCTCGATACAATTTTAAGGAGGTGCCTCACCCATAAGGAGGCCAAAAAAGTATTAAATGATTGTCATGCTGGGGCTTGTGGTGGAAATTTATCTGGATATGCTACCGCACAGAAGATACTCGACACTGGTTACTTTTGGCCTACTATTTTTCGAGATTGCATCCTCGCAGTCAAAAGTTGTCATGTGTGCCAGATTTTTTATCGTAAGATCCGCAAACCGCCAACGCCAATGCATCATGTTGTCTCTGCGGGACCATTATTGAAATGGGGTATTGACTTCATGACCTGTAACCCTCCTTCGTCTGGGGGGCATGGTTATATTATTGTCGCAGTCGAAAATTTTACTAAATGGGTCGAAGTGATGCATACATTCAACAACACAGGATAGGCAGTTGCATTGTTTTTCTTTAGTCACGTTATTGCACGGTTTGGGGTCCCACAGGCCATAGTTATAGATCATGGGAAGCATTTTCGCAACCACATGATGTCTGAATTGACTGCTAGGTTAGGATTTTCACATGATAATTCTACTCCTTATTATCCACAATCAAATGGACAAGTTGAGGTTATTAACAAAATTCTTAAACGAATGCTTCAACAAATGATAGGAGTGCATAAAAGGAACTGGCATTTGATCCTGTACTTCACCTTGTGGGCGTATCGAACCTCACTGAGAAACGCAACCGGATTTACTCCTTTTCAATTGGTGTATGGTCTGGAAGCTATCTTACCAATCCAATGCGAAATATCATCCTTAAAACTCACGATAGATTTGTTACCTGACACCTCAGAAGAAGAACCGCATCTCCTTAACCTCATCCATCTTGATGAAACACCTCTTGAAGCCCAAGTGGCCCACGAAGCACATAAGAGACGTATAAAGGTGCAATACGACAAAAATGTCCAACCTCGCATCTACTCAGAGGGAAAAATGGTCCTTCTTTACGATCAAGAAGCTGATGTAATAGGCACAGAGAAATTCGAGCCATTGTGGCATGGCCCTTATATTTCAAAAGAGTTCTTGCTAAGGGTGCCTACTAGTTAGTTGATTACGATGGAATTCCATTGGCATAGCCTAGAAATGAGTTGTATTTGAAATGTTAATATGCTTAATCACGAGCGTAGTAATTTTTTTGTAATATATTGTGTATATGTTGTTGATTTGCATTCACTATCTTAATTTGTTTTTAGATTTTTCTTGACGTTAGTAATCCGCTTTAAAATTTCATCACAGATGTCTGAATCTTCAGAACCATTTGTTGGATATGTTGATGGTGCTAGTCATAGTACGCAGAATCTATCCTCTGCAGCGTGGGCCATTTTCGCTCTGAACGGCGAGTTAGTGAGTTTTTAAGAGATTTGTATTGGTAGATCGACAAACAATATCGCTGAGTATAGCACATTGATCGAACTTCTCTCTGATGCCATTTCATTTGGTATTAACCACATAATCATAAGGTTAGACTCACAACTTGTGGTATTACAACTTACTAGTGTTTATGCTGTTAGAAATCCAACACTTCTTAGATTTTTCCTAAGAGTTTGACTTTTGGAAAGACATTTTGATTTCATTCAATATCAACATATTTCCAGAAATTTGAATGCATTGACTGACTCATTAGCTAATCAAGTTTTATACAGACATTTGCAACATATGTAAAGAAAACATTCACATCATTGAATAGGATTTCACAATAAACATAGGAAAAAATGTGAAATCATATAGATAGATAGTTATAGGTTTTTACAAAATTTGTGCCCAAGACACATTGGTCATCTGACCTCAAAATGTATGCAAAATGTCACAAGTAACCTAGTGGTGCTCATGGTAACATGCTATAGATCTAGCAATCCTACAGAGCAACCGCATCCAACGGTTAGGAACCCCAAAAGTGTGTCACTGCAGTCGCATGGGTAACTCTTCAACCTGGAAATCCGGAATTCCAAAGGTCAAACCCTCTATGTGCTACTAAATCTCAGCCAGAGTCTCAGCCATATCAAGGTCCTGAAGCACTGCTCTCCCGGTAGCCCTCTCTGCTGGCGCATCTGCTTCATGCTCTGGTTCCTCTACTGGTTGAACACGACTGATATCTGCATTACATAAAACATTTAGTTTAGTCTTTGGAAAACATTAAAATACAAAAACATTGTATAAACCTTAGAAAAATAAAAAAACATCGTCAAAACATTCTTACCCATTGCACCCCACTGAGCGCCTTCTGGTAATACTAAATCTGGATCTCCTCGGAAGTCAACACCTGTGTATGCATACTCATCGATGGCGACAATTTGTCGTCGGAACCAGACGAAGAATGCAGTGGAGAACACAATGGTCGATTGGCCTGCATTCTGACCCATGAGTTCTACCCATCTATGCATTTGAGGATCTCTAGGACTAGATATATCCAATGTTACATATTGTGGCTGCATCAATGGAAATCATTCCAAAGAAAAGGAGATAAGGGTTGAACCATAACCTAAATTCTTCTTCCTTCCTCCCTTTGCTTTGTTCAGTTATTCCTTTATTTGAGATAGAACATCTTTAGACCAGTTGAAGACTCTTGGCTCTAAACACTCTAGCGCATACTGCATATACAATTTGTTCGCTACATGTAGTGTAACGGTGCCAGCAAGTTTAGCAATCGTGAAAAGGATGGTTCTCAAAGGAAAATCCCTGACATCCCAAATGTTTATTTTTCCATCTTTGCTAGGTTCTACCCCTGGATAGCAATACTGCATAACATAATCCCTCACTGGCTCTCCTCCAATGGTAGACCCTGTGAGAGAAATGGGCAAACCTCTCCTCGAAAAACCTGTGAGAAAATACACGTCCTCAACTGTTATGGGAACCACTTGATTTTTAATGTGAAATCCCTCTATCGTTGGATCCCATGCTCGAACTAATAACTCCAAGAGTTCTATTTGTTGCCTCATTCTCGACGATTTGAAGTACTTAAGAAGTCCACAATCTCTTAGGGCTCTTACAGTACCCGAATCATTCAAGGAAATCATATCTTGTTCTTCATGTTCTCTTTCCCTCCACGTAATCGTCATTATAATCTGATGGAAACCTGAAATACAACCATGAGATCCATTAGATTCCATTCATTGCAAAAAACTAGGCAAATTTTGGGCACGACATGAAAACCAAAAACTTGAACTGCGCCCAACACACCCCCTGGGCTGAGACAGTGCGTTGCATATGCAGGTACCCTTCATTGTACCTACTATGCAACACAGGTTTCGACATTCAGGGGTGAGTTTCCCTCATTTTGGGCAGAATTTACCCTAGGGTCCTTAAAACCCTAAAAATATGCAGAAATTGGAGATGAAATGAATACCAAAGGGAAGAGGGGGTTCATGGTACTAACCTGGATCAAACTGCGACGAAATCCGTCCACAAAAACGACTACAATAGACAATTGAAGTTCAGGGGAAAAATCAGGTTCAGAGCTCCAAAATGCAAATGGTAACTATGGAATGGTAAAAATGAATAGTGAAACTACTTTGTATAGTCATTTAATTGTTTGCAAGTTAAATTTATTGCTATGACTATGGTTTTATTATGTTTTTATCATGAAAAAGTTATTTTTTAATCCATTTGATGTTGCTCTAAAACAGGACATACAACTGATGAATAGATTAGTCGTACAAATTTATTCAAAGAATGACTTGATCACAAAGCATACTTTTCCTCCTTATTTTTCGAGCTTTGAAACAAAAAATGATTTGAAGCGCACTTTTATCTCTTTTTCGAGCTCTGATAACAGCGAAAAAGGAACCCCTGGAGTCTTCTTTCAGCTCTTTTCAGACTCCGATAATGTGAAAATATTGCCGAGCACTTGTCTTTTCGAGCTCGTTAAAGTAAATGAATTGATATCTACTCAATATAAGTTTAACCCTTTTCTAAACTGAGACAGATTATTTACGAAAAAGGAATACCTTGGTTAAACATGACCAAAGAGGTTCTCTCAGATATTATTTTACACTTTTTCAGGTCTAAGATACAAATTTACGAAAAAGTACTTATGGAGTTTTCTTTCATCCTCTTTTTTGAACTCTCTAAATACGAAAAAGGACCAGGCCATCACTGTCGTTAAGCTCGTTAAAACATAAATAGTGACGGGCTTGTTGATCATGGCAAGAATCGAGTTTCATTCATCGCTAGACTCGTTAAATTATTAAATAGTGATACTTTATTCACCCGAAGGGTTAAATTATAGATCAAGCAAATGTTATCCTCCTCAAGCTTGTTAAAAAATAAAGAGGTACTGGTCGACAAATGACCGAGGAAAATTTGGGAAAAGTGAGCAAGAATTATTTTTGGTAGCAAGTCGCTCTTGAACAAGACACTTCTTTCACTCCATGTCTGTGACTATTTGGGTTGGGTAATCATCTTGACGGTTCATTCACACCTATGGTTCATCGTACCTTCACTTCGGTTTTGGGTCAATGCTGCCAACTCATCACAGTGTCGCCGATATGTTCAAGAGAAGTCATCCAGTGATTTAAAACTCATCCTTCTACAATACTCATAAACTGTCATTCTCATGACCGTCATCTCTGAAAATTGCTATATCAAGTCATACCCTTATCTCCGAAATCAGTAACTCCTGTTTTGCAATAAGGTGACTTCTTGTCGACAACAAATCAATATCCAGGAAGTTCACTTAGAAACATCAAATTCCAATACCATGAGGCTTGTTACAACATCGACAAGATCCTCGCTTCCATACCTTTGACCGAAAGATTTTGTTTGTCGTTCGACATTAAATCATCTATTCACGCCTTACGAAATGTTTTGTAGTACCTTGAGGACCATTTTCATTAATGGTGGTTCTCTCGCGTTTGTTAACAGCTCACATCATTAGCTGGTAATCAAAAGATGTCTTTCCATGTTCGACTACAAATCATATATTCGCGTGGCTAGACTTGTACCCGAATCATTGAGTGAACGAGATAAGAAGACCCAGGATCTAGTTTCATCCATCTGGGCTGCGATTTCAGGATTGTTGTGCACATCATCTGTACGGTGACCTTACATACAGATTTTCATCCAAACATGGGCCTATATCGTAGGCATGTCTGCATCTGGGCAACATTCCAATGAAGACGACTTTCTGAATTATGTACATGTTATTAGATTATTTTATGTGTTGAATATGGGAATGACTACCCTCAGCAATTATGATCAAAGAGGATCTATCATGATGTAATGTATTGTAATATTGATGCAGGTGATTGTTCTACTTCATCTCCAGGCTCATCACAATGTAAATCATCTCAATCAAATGTTTTTATTATTTGGATATCATGCTTTAGGGGGAAATTGTTATAGATCAATTTGGGCACCATTCCCAATGACCTGGTTAACTGGGCATCATCTCCAGGACCAATGATCAAGGGTCTATCATTCCCTATCATTTCAGTGGCTACATGCCCTAAGACAAGAAACAAGAACAAACCAAGAAATACTTTCATCAAGAAAAGGTTTCCAAGGTTTGAAGCTTATTATATAGCATATGAGAGCTCACCAACGCAGGCTCTAAGGGGCCTAAGTGAATTTCATATGCAGGTAGCCCCATGCAAGGCTGCTCTACAAAGCACTTCCAAACATTCATAGGTGTGATGGTCACATTGGGAGTGAAATTCTCATTGTTCTGGAATCTACACTTGGCTAGTTCCTTCTAGAAGAGTTCACATGTGTCAAGCTTCGGATCCAAGTGTCCATTTGACATCTACATGACTGGAAACATGTCTTGCCTATAATTGGAAAGTAATTAATTGCAAAACAACCTACAGTTCATCTATAAATTGAGCACAGATTTAAGTGCTTGAGAAGGAAGAATTTGAGTAGAGAAATGTTGGAGAATTTTCAATTTAGAGCTAGATTTGTATAGCTGCTGCTGGAGAGATTTATACTGTGATGAGGCTTGGGGACGTTGCTAGAAGGGTCACTTCAAATCAGTTATTTGGTTGTAACCTCTCCTTCTATCATCAATAAAGAGTACTGTTTATTTTTCCCTATATGCATTTGTATTGACTTTGATTTTCCATATTGCAAGATCTTGGTTGATGTATATGGTTTATGCTTTACTGATTTAGCTAACTAGCTTGAATAGATATCTATATTATTGCATATTTTATTGTTTCAGTGTTCTTTCTTGCAGGAAGCATTTCGCACAAACCGCTTGAATTTGAAGCTGCAATAGAAGCGACAGAAGGAGCCATTTGGAAGCGACTAATCAAGTAAGCCTTCAATCCTTTCTGTGTATCTATTCTGAGTTAGGAAAAATAGTCGTATAGTCTTTCACCTGTAGTTCTAGACTAGCACCTGTCTAGGGAAGCGTGATTTATCTGTAATTCACAATTCTGGCCCAACATATATATTTCTCAGGATAATATTTCTTTGTATGTGATTTCTAAGATATTTCATGTGCATAGAACAATGTAGTTCATTAAACACTTTATGAAGAGAAAGAAAATAAGATAAACTAATTTAATTAAATAGTTAATTAACTTAGCTGATTAAAACCAATCAGATAAAATATCTTGTTGTTTCACATATGCTTAAAATAAAATAAAATCATACATATAAATAGTGACACATGTTTGACTGTTTGTAAAACATACATGTGATGAAACAATTTATAGAAAATTTACTATCTATCTCATTTAATAAAAGTAGCAACATAAGGATAATAGTACCCGATACATCAAGACTCTACTTATGAAAAAGTTAGCTTATGGTTTAGATTTTCTATTAGATAACTCAAAAGTAACAATACTGCAAACTTCAAAGTTGTCTTACAAAAATTCATAACCCCTTCTCTAAATACATGAGAAGGGTTTTATAGTCTATTAAGATTACAAATATAGTAAAGTAAAATAAAAGATATGGAAATAGTTCCAACAAACTGAGTTAAGATAAAGTAAAAACAAAGAGAGACATTATGTTGTAACAACAAGATCATGACTGTGATGAAGGTTGCTTTCCCATTTTCTCCCTGAGTCCACATATGTATTTCATTGGCTTTAATTGGGGGGGATGGATCGGTTGCATGTGAATATGCCTCGTAAATATTGCATCTTTGAGTGTCAGGAGGAGATTAGCTATCGATTTAGAAATACACCTCAGCATAAGCAATTGACTATGTGGTTTTATCAAGAGTTTCCAAGGGGTCTCGAGGTGTACATTTGATAAACTCTTAATATATTCAGCTTTCTTCTTTGATAAATCCTACCAATATTTTGTAAGAGACTTCACTTCTGGTAATGCATCCTCTGGGCATTATTTAATTAGATTAGCCTACCATAGGCTATCGATGATGTGTTCAGTGAGATTGGAGGCGAGGTTTCTGGCTCGGATGATTGTCATTTCTTCTTGCTCGATTTTCATGTCCCAATAATCGTAAACAATATCTTTCTAATATTCATCAATTTTGGCCAGATTGATCACTCTTCCCTCAGCACTGTCTTTCCTGTTTATATGTTCAAAAATATTTTCATCAAATTCTTCATAAAATGTCCTCAGATCAGACAATTTACTAATTAAGGAATCATTGGATTTACATAAATCATCAATTATAGTCAACTTTTGAGAAAATATGACTTTTTGTTGAGCAAGAAGTTTATTCAGTGCTCCTGCTTCCTTTTTAAATTCATTTATCTCTGGATTATCTTTCAACTTATTTATTTTTCCTTGTAGTTGTTGTATTTGTGCATCATTTTCCTTCATATTGGATTCAAATTGGAGTTTCATATCATCAAAACCCTTTTGTAATTCATCCAATTTTACTTGCCATTCTTGTTTATGCATATGTTTTTCACTTTGAATAGATTTTTCTAGATGAACAATATTTTCTTCTTTTTCTCTAAGGAATACTTGAATTTCCTTTACCTTATCAATAGTAGCACTTGCATAAGTGCCTACAAACTGTGAGAGCTTACTCAATTCTTCATCTAGATATGATTGTGCTCCTTTCCATAGAACATGAAAAGGAGTTTCACTAGAGAATAATTCTCGGGTTTGCTCTAACTTTCTCTTTTTCTTATGTCTGCTTACCACTACTTTGTATTTAGGACTATAAAATACGTCTAAAAGATGGATTTCTTCAATCCTTGGGACAACTTCTGATGTAGGAAATGATGGGATAATTTCCATGTCTTCAGTGGCATTTGTTTGCTTGGGAACCTCAACAGTGAATGAGGTTATTCCATTTTTTTATTGGATTCTATGTTAATTCTGTGTGAACTGGAGAATTTAACTCATGTGACTTTGTTGTCGAGATTACTTTTCTAAATTGTTCCGAAACTTCATCTAGTTGGTTTTCCCTTTGAATTTTCTTTGTTTGTTCAACAAATGAAGTAACTATGTCTTAAATTTGGGAATTAATTGGATCTTTAGCCCAAGAGGATGATGCTTTTAGGTATTTAGTATTCTGTTGAGAAATTCTCAACGAATCCATTGGAAAATGTGCTAATCTTTGACTTTGGTATTGATTAAATTCAATCAATTCCTCATGACTAAGTCAGTTTTTTGCTTCTCTTTCACCTATGGAATACTCAGGAACCATCTGGAACAAATCATCATATTTATCAGGCTCACTTGTAAACTGCTTGATTGTTGCTTGAGCTGTCACATCTTAAGCAATCCCATTAGGGTCATATTATCGATTTGGGATTGTTGGGAATTTAAAACCTTTCATGTGATCAATTTCAAGATAAGCATGCTTGAGATTGTCCAAAGTATAGATGCCACAATAAATAGGAAAATAATGCCATACAATCTTCTTGGCATCTTTCAGTATTTTGGTCAAACCATTCCCAAGTGTTTGGTATGCAACTTCCCTGGCTAATAGCTTGTCAAGTGTATAAATGGGTAAAACATGTGGACTGGAAAGACTGCCAAAAACGTGGACAGATGTCAATGATTCTTCCCTGAACCATCTTCCTATTGACATTAAGTCAACATTGGCCTCCACAGAGATTATGGGAGCTTTGTCATTGAAAACCTCATGATGAATAGGAAGTATGATTACATGGAAAATTTTATAGAAATGCGAATGATATTTGGATTCCCACAAGATATCGTGGTAGATATGAATGGGGGTTGGGTCTTGAATTTTCCATATGAAAAAAGATATTATTCATTACATAGGCACTCATGAAAAATTGGGAAACAATTATTTCAGTAAAATTGCGCTTCTCCCTATAACTTAGAATTTGAGTGGATAAATTATTTGACAAAATATTCGCCTAGTCCATGATATAACCATCTGAAGCAACTTCCATTAATGGTACCCATTCCTCAGAAAATTTTTGTCTATTAGGATAACCATATAAACGGCACATCATAGCAGCAACATAAGAAAAAATTCCAAGGGAAGCCAATGAATACATACCCTTATCCTCATGTTTGTGCTTGTTCGGTTCCCTTCTCCATTGTCTGGTAACTTCTGTCAGGGGCTTGTTCTCTTGCATGAATTTATGGACAAATTTTGTGTCATAATTCTTTTGTGGAGGAGGAAAATGATACATTTTCCTTAAATCTTTGGGCTTGAATAACCTGATAATTGTTTGTCTAGGATTTAGGAAGTCTTTTTATGCAATATTCAAGTTGTCGATGACCCATCTCACCATATCTATGTAGGGCATAATTTTGGGGCGAGTTGCAATTTTGTGTAGAAAATAGTTGGTTGTATCGCTCCATTTGGACTTAGAAACTGGTGTAGTATCATATGTTGTAGCTTCTTCCCTCTCAATCACTCTTGGATTTTCTTCTTCAATTAACTTGTATAAGGCGTCCCAAGAGGAAGACCTTGCATTTGGTGTGTTAGGTCCCTATATTACTAGTAAAGTCCCTTATTATTGTTAGTTTAACCCCCTTATTGTTATTGTTGTACCCTTGTAACCTCAATATTGTTATTATTGTGCCCTTACATTATTATTGTTAGGTCGGCTAGGATTATATTGTGACCCCACGGACTCCTATATATAGAAGGAGGTTTTGTCATTTGTATCATCCAGGAATTGTTCATTTATGTAAAGTAAAGGAGGTTTCCCCCTCGAAGTGGCTTATTTATAAGGCGTTGATCTCTCTTTTCTTCTATTTTTGGATCTAGTTTCATAACATTTGGTATCAAAGCTTTGGATTCTAGGGTTTCGCTGCTCCAAACAGGTCATCGTGGAATTTTCGCTATAAATTTTTTCGACGAAAGTTCAGAAGCTGAAATTTTTATCACACTAAGCTGAAATCCTGAGGATCGCCATGTAAAAAATTCAGATCTTGGTTCGCAATATTCTCGAAGATATGATATGTGGAAGTTATAGTTTTTTCAAGCTCTTGAATTTCATCTCAAAGAGGTGACCATGGGAAAATCATCATAACTATCTCTCTCTCTGAGCATCGGATTGGAATTATGTAAAAATTGGATACAAGTACATAGATTTTAGTTTCCTATGCATCAATTTCAAAGCTAAAGGAGGAAACAGTGACACGTGGCATGGCTAAAAATTTCGCTCTACTAAACCAGTCCATAATTAGGTCATTGTGGGAGATTGGGCATAACTTTGTCTTGAAGAATCCAAATCAGGTCAGACCTATGGCATTCGAAAGAAGCTTCAAATGGATACTATAGGGCCGAATTTCAGATATTTAAGATCTGAAATCACAGAGATAATTCAGTCTCAATATCAAGCTCCTCAAAAGCAAGAAAAATGTGTGTATTTTTTTTCGAATTGCATGAGTCTTGTGTGAAAAAATAGTTTGAATTCATTCCAAGGGCATATTGTAGAATAGATATCAATATTGGGTTCTAAAATCCCCCTTAAAAATAATTCAACACCCATTAAGCCTTCATAAGGCTCTACTATGACTCATGAAGACGAACAAGTGCAACATGACATATCAAAATTACGAGAGCAAGTGCACCAAATTTCACACTCGCAAAGAGAAACAAAAAATGAAATGGAAGTTGTGAAGAAAGGCGTGGAAGCTAAGATGAATGGTTTGAAGAAAGGCATGGAAGATAAGATGGATGGCATGGAAGTTGGCATGGAAGCTAAGATGGATGACATGGAATAAAAAATGAAAGACAACCTGGAAAAAATGAAGAATGATCTAAAAGCAGACATGGAAGGTTTGACCAAGTTGATACAATAAATGCTTCTTAATGGCGAAAAGATAGTAGAGGAAACTCATTATGAGAACAAAATAAATTTTAATCGTGATTTCATAAATTCTAATGTTGGATGGCAGAACCAACTTTGAGAGCAATATTTTGATCTCAATAATGTGAAAAACACACAAAAGGTAAGCATTGCAACTTTACATTTAGAAAAAAATACATCTGTATGGTATCGATGGCTTTTCTCCTGTAAAAAAATTGTCACTTGGTCAATTTTTACAAAGGAAATGACAGCAAATTATGAGGATACAAAGAGCAACACCTTCTTTAGCCAATTGATAAGTCTCAAAAAAAAGGGTTCAGTGGTGGAGCACATTGAGGACTTACAAAAATTGAATATAAGGGTAATTAATATTCCATAGGAACACAGGATTGATGTCTTCATAGGGAATTTAAAGGATAACATCCAACGTGAAGTTTGCCTTTGGGAACATGATTCATTGGAGAAGGCATTCAGGTTGACAAGAAAAATTGAATGTAAAATTATGGTGACAAGGAAGCTTACCACTCACATCTATAAAGATGGAAGTGTTGTTACTACTAGACTTACACAACCTACAAGGTTGACACCAAAAAAACTGGAAGAAAAAAGAGCAAAAGGAAATTCGCTACAGATGTGATAGCAAATACACTAAAGGTAATAAGTGTGCTGAGAAGAAATTATTTTACATAGATTGTGAAGAGGAGGAAGAAAATGAACAAGAAACTTCAAAAGAAGAGGATATACACCAGGAACCAACCCTAGAAGAAGAAGAAATGAGTCTGGCCATATTGTGTAATGCATTGGCAGGAATTACCACTCCTCAAATGCTCAAAATAGAAGGAAATATCAAGAAGAAAAAGCTAATAATGTTGATTGATTCGGGTAGTACCCATAATTTTATTCATTATAAGGTAGCCAAGGAATTGAATTGTTTCCTGTACCCAGCACCAGCATGTCAAGTGATGGTTGCAAATGGGGGAACTATAAATATCAAGCAAACCATGTGGGAATATGTATTGAATAGTCCAATTATTTCCATTCCAACTGGAGGTGTTGATGTTGTACTAGGAGTACAATGGTTACAATCTTTGGGGACGGTAGCTTTTAATTTTCAAGAACTTTTCTTGAATTTTTTTTTCAGAAGGAAAGGAAGTCATATTATGGGATATCCCAGGGAATCCGGGAAAGATAATAAGCTCTAATGTCATGACAAAGATTATGAAGAAAGAACAACGAGGCGTAATTTCATAATTATGCTCACTAAAAGTTCCAACATCAAAATCATCTATTTCTCCATATCTCCAAAAAGTCTTGGACGATCATTCCAAGGTGTTTGAAACTCCCAAAGGAATCCCATCTATTAGTGATCATGATCATGCTATTCATTTGATTCCAGGAAGTGTTCCTCCAAACATCAGTTTTTACAGATATCCTTATGTCCAAAACAGTGAAATTGAACGTATGATTGCAAAAATGTTAGAGTTTGTTATAATTCAACCTAGTTAAAATTCTTTCTCTACTCCAGTAGTATTGGTGCACAAGAAGTATGGATCATGGCGCATGTGTTTGAATTATAGGGAGCTCAATAGCTCACTATTAAAGATAAATTTCCCATTCCTATGATTGATGAATTACATGGAGAAAATTATTTTACCAAGTTGGATCTTCATTCAGGATATCATCAAATTAGAATGAAGACTGAAGATATTCCGAAAACAACATTTCTAACTCATGAGGGTCATTATGAATTTTTGGTCATGCCTTTTTCCCTTACCAATGCACCTTCTACATTTCAAGGGTTGATGAATTCCATTTTCAAACCCTTCCTTAGAAAATTTGTGCTAGTATTTTTTGATGATATACTAATCTACAACATCTCTTGGAAGGATCATGTTCAACATGTTGATAGGGTGCTCAAAGTATTGGAGGAGAAACAATTATATGCAAAAACATCCAAATGTTTCTTTGGAGTACAAGAGGAGGAATATATGGATCATAGTGTATCTCACGAGGGTGTTAAGGTAGACCCTAAAAAAATTAAAGCCATTAAGGAATGGAAAGTCCCCACAACCATAAACTAGTTGCGAGGATTTCTCAAGTAAACAGGGTATTATCACAAGTTTGTTCAGAATTACGGGAGAATAGCAACACCTCTAACAACATTATTGAAGAAATATGCATTTTCATGAACTCCTCAAGCAACTAAGGCCTTTGAACATCTTAAAGCGGCAATGTGCCTAGCACCAGTCTTAACTACGTCAGACTTCACAAAAACCTTTATTGTGGAAAGTGGTGCCTCAGGAAATGGAAATGGTGTTGTTTTAATGCAAGAAGGAAGACTCATTTCTTTTGAAAGTCGTCCAATAAAAGGAAAGTATTTACAGAAAGCCATTTATGAGAAGGAAATGTTGTAAATACTACATGCACTAAAGAAATGGCAACCTTGCCTACTGGGAAGACACTTCAAGGTAAAAACTGATCATGATAGTCTTAAACACTTTTTGGAACAAAGACTATCTTCAGAAGAGCAGAGAAAAAGGGTCACAAATATGTTGGGTTATGACTTTGAAATCATCTACAAAAAGGGAAGCTAAATGTTATTGCAGATGCACTCTCAAGAAAGGATGAAGAGGTGGAAGAATTGCTTGTGAAATTTCTATTATCCAACCAGATTGGAGAACCGAAGCAAGGGATGAATGGAAGAAGGATGAAGAAGTGTGGACACTCATTCATAAGTTGTAGCAAGATCCTAGTACATCTGATACATTTAGTTGGAAAAATGATTCCTTATGGTACAAAGATCGCTAATATATATTGTAATAATTCCCAACTAAAACAAAAGATTCTTTTGGAATTGCACACTTCTCCTTTAGGAAGACACTCGGGATTTTTAAAAGCTTACCACAGGATGAAGAAAGATTTTTTTTGGGATGGCCTTAAATCTGATATTCAAAAGTTTGTGGCGAAATGTTTGGTTTTCCAGCAAAATAAAGTGGAGACAATTAAGACCCCGTCTTCTACAACCTTTATCCATTCCAAGTCAACATTGGGAGGATATTCCAATGGATTTTATCACAGGTTTACCTAATTCCGAAGAAAAAAGTGTCATCTGTTAGAAAATTATATATTACAGAGAAATTGAAAAAATAAAATATATGTGGAAACACAAACACAAGAAACACATAAAACCAAAGAGACACAGATATACGTGGTTCACCAGTTTGGGCTACGTCCACCCCGAATAGCAAGTCCTTCCTTTCTATTATCTAGCAAAACGAAGAGACACAACCTACAACAGATTCGTTGTGATATCCTATGTTCTCTCTCACAGTCTCCCTATCTGTTTCTCGCTTTGAGAATACACATACATTACACAACCGCAATACAATACCCTCATACAAAGCGAGAAACATAACTTCTAGGGCAAAAAACCCTAAAGTAAACATAATTTCTACCGTCAGATCATTCGCCTAATGAACGACCTAGATTGACTAGAAATTACTATATTTTTACAAGGCAATTTTACATTTGTTTTTAGCTTTGGGGGCGCTACCCCCGAAACGCCCAGCCAGGCCACCCCTCCCTAGACCCCCCAGGCAGCGTTGCCTCCCCATTAAGAGCAAGGGTCCAATGTTGTGATACATTTAAGTAAATAATATAATTAGGCTCCACACCCAACATAATCATGGTGGTAGTTGATATACTTACCAAATATGCACACTTTTGTGCATTATCTCATCCATTTAAAGCAAGTACAATTGCTACTTCATTTATGGAAATAATTCAAAAGCTACATGGACACCTATTACACTGAAATTTGTCACCATGACATTGAGTTGTATATATGGGTTCATCATTACCAATTTATTGCTTCCTTAGAAGTCTAAAAACATAAAGTTCCCAAATCAAGTCTTGGAACTGGAAAAAAAAATTAAAAAGCCTAACTCTGCACTTTTCCTAGTCATTCCCTGCGGTATCGCAGCTAATTGCTATAAAAACCGCGGCACATCCCGCACGTAAAGCTCATTAAAACTGTGGATCCCCATAAAAGGTAAAATAAAGAGAAAAGTAAGTTCTAGAAGTCCAGCTGGTCGAATATTCTCCCAGTTGGGGCCTTCTAGAAGCGCTATCTAGTCGAGCTTCGTCCCTTCCATTCATGAACCTTTATCCCTTCATAAATGGAGTAATCCCTTGGTTTTTGGAGCTGAAATCCCATGATGAGAGGGCTTTATCCCTTCCTTTTTGGAGCTGAAACTACCTCTCTTCTGCTGTAAATTGAGACCAAGTTTCAGTCTCAAGGGTACTTAGTACTTGGTGGTTAGTTCGGAGTGCTTGCTTCTTGCTTTGGAGAGAGTAGTTAGAACTTAATAGTTTTGAGAGGAATTTTTGAGTGAATATACTCTCCATACTATGCATCATTGGCATGAGAGAGATTACAAACTCATAGCCATAGCCTTATGCTGATATAGAGAGTCGGAGTCTTGTCAAACTGAAGGAAACGGTTGTTCGGGACCCCGGAAGAACCTGTACAAACATCAAGGCATCACAGTTGTAAGGTTTCTTATTTTATATTCAAAGTTAATACAAATGGATTCTATTTTCTCATTGAATTGTTCATCTATCTCTTCAATGATTTAATTCTTAGATTCCTTGATCCTTAAGATAGATTATTTCTTTCGAATTGTCATATTTCACAGAAGCTTTTGATCTTGTTTCCCTGTCTTTGATTTCAGATCTCATTCGTTGGATCGATACTTTCTGGAACGGCTGGATTGAAGACCATGCAAGCATTGGACCTCAGGTAGGAGCATCTATCTATATTTAATAAGTAATTATTAAGCAAGATAGTCTAGAGAAAATGGTCTACATATGTCTGTTTGTTTCTAGATATCCTTAGGATACTAGGGAGATCGCTCTTGCCCACAAGAGGGATTCATCTGTCTAACAAATTGATGACTCCGCTCAAGAACATAAAATCTGAACTTAGTTTTCTTTTGTATTTTCAGTTTGTTTTTTTTTAGATTTCTTTGACTTTGATTAGTTTGAAACTGGGTTGGGTAAAAAACACAGTCGGATTCTAGACTGGAAATTTGTATTTTTTTTTTTTCTATACTTTTCAACCTTCCGCACTTTTTGTATATAAACAGAGTGGTAGACTCCACTGTTTTTAGTAGAATAAAATGTGGTACCACATCTTGTTCCATTAGAAACTGCGGACCTCTGGAAAATTTTGAAAAAGTAAAAATTATACTTTTTGAAGTCCATTTTCTTGATTTTTGTGATTATCCGAATATGTTTTGATTATCAGAGATCTCTGTCAAGGTTTCTTTCAGCAATTTCTGTGATTAAGTGATCTATTCAGTTAGTTTTCATATTATGAGTAAATAATTTGCCTAGTCCTCCCATTGCTCTGAATCAAAAACTTTTGTATACCTCAACTACTTGGTATTTCATTATTTTTCTGTTGAGCCATTGAACTTGATGCAATTGTTATTCTTATGAAAATTTGATTTTATTTTCATTTGCAAACTTATAAAACCTTTAGATTGATAAGGTCTGAATTTCATTTTAAAACTATTTTTGGATGCTTTGATTTCTTGTTGGAATAAGCAGAAAAATCTTGGTTAGATTACAAACCAGGCTTAAAAATCCTCCAACTTTTAGATAGAATTCGAGATCAGAGTTTTCTTTTAGTTTTGAATTTTATAATTTTAGGACTTTTAGTTTTATTTTGGAAGAAGTTTGTTTTTGTTTCTGATCTAAATGATATAGGGGATTTTATTTTGAACAACAAATCTTTTTGAAATTGAGTTCTCTAAATTATCTTATTTTCAAAGTTTCTCATATAGGAAAGAAAAAATAATGTTTTGAAAGTTATTGAAATTTCTCAACTCTTTCCTCTAGTTAGATTTCATTGAAAAGAAATGAGTTATTATCATATAGATGCATTGTAGCGTATTTTGAGTTGGGTCATTAAAACATCATCAAGTTTCATTTCCATACCCATTGTCCTAAGAAACCGCCAATTAAAAGTAACTCTTAATTAAAATTAATCTAGAAATTTATATTTTCTAGGGCTCTTTTCACCAATATAGCTCAGGCTAGTGTCTTGGAATAGGTTTTAGTTAACTCTCCAAGTGAGTAAAAACAAACAAGTAGTCGATCTCGCGGTAGGAAAATCCAATTGTAGCATGTATGCTATGGGAAGCTCCTCCCAAAGGAGTAAAGCACGAGATCATATCTGAACCAGTGAGGTAATCATACCTATCTCATTGGGAATGATAGAAGATGTGCACGTATTAAAAATGGTAATCCTCGGATAGACCATTGTCGAGGAGCCTGGGGTCACTTGTCGATAAACCTTGGATTATGTCAAGGAGCCTTCAAGGGGATTGAGCTTGTTACTCTGCCCTTGCGTGTATATCGGATCATAGACTATTCCCCAAGATATATGTTTTCCCGTTGGTGACCTTAGTGGCCATAAAATTTAGGATTATTTCCCAAGGTGACGATGGAGGGGAGGTCCCACTGTACCTGGAGCAGACGTCGGCTAGACTCACTTGGACTCTCCGGAGGGTTATCTTCACTCGAGATGGTTTAAGTGGAGAAAATTGCACAAGTCTGTTTCATTAAGCAGGTTGTCGGGGTAATTGTTCCAACCGCCATTTCTGCATTAAAATTCTATGATGTTGGATTTCATCACCAACTATTGTTTTTAGTGCGGGGATCTACTGTTTGTGTGTGGATTGATCTCTTAGATTTTTATAGACGTGTGATTCATTTGATTGTTTCCTTAGAGAATTTAGGGTTTGGTTGAATTTTTTCTTTGTTTGCGTGTGTTAAAGTTTTAATCGTGGTTGAATTACCAAGACGATCACGTAGAACTAAGGGGAAACCCCCTGAGTACACACCAAGCCAACTAGAAAAACTTAAACCTCTAATACCAAATGTTATCGGTAGAACTGGATTAACGGAACAAGGAGAATCATCCATAATTATTCATCCTGATTATGAAGTAGATCAACCGCAAATAGCATAACATACTCCACAGACAGTTTCAATTTCCGAATTAACCATTCTGCAACAAGTGAATTATCACTTGAAGAACCTGAAATTTCTGAATCAGAAACTAAACCTGCTACATCAAAACCTACTTTAGAATTCACTACTCCAACTCCCAATTATCCTGATTCACCCAGAGTGAGGAATCAGATTACAGAAGATCTTCCTCCTAGTCTCATTAGTTTTGAAGAAATCACTGATATAAAGGAAGAGATTGTTCTTCCTTTAAATTAGGAAACTTTAGAACTTAGAGAATGTGAATCAATTTTTTATAGTCCTTTTAGACAAGACGCTTGGTATTCTTCATTGACAGATTTTCTACAAAACGTAGGTCTTCATTACTCGCCACCCCAAACTCCTTTTTACCCTACGCCAATAGGTTATAGACCTCCATTAAACATGTCAAGTGAGTCATCTATGTTTACTGAATCGCCAGAAACATTTCTCTATGGTGGTCCATCTGTTCCTGCAAGTTACCAGTCGCTCTCTAGTACATTCTCAAGAGCATCTCCTATCCGTAACAAACCAATGTCATCATGTGGTCCGAATGACTCAAATACTGGAACTGTGAACAATGAACAAGTTTATATGATGTCTGGAAATATTCCAAACCCAGGACCTCAAAGTAGTAATGTACAACATGGGGGGCAACCTCAAAGTAGTCAAATACAGCCTAGGGGGAAACCCCAAGGACAGTACATAGCTCAGGGTCAATATCAACCCTAAGGACAGTACATACTTCAAGGTTAATATCAATCTCAGGGACAGTATTTGCCTCAAATTCAATACATGCCTCAAGGTCAATATCAAACTCAAGGGCAGTATCCAGCTCAAGGATTGCAACCTCCTTTGGCACAACAATTCTATCTAGAACAGTAAATGTTACAAGGAGGTGGAAATTATCCAGCTAATTACCAGCCATATTTTCAACCTAGTTACGAGTCGTCTTATGCACAACCTTTAATCAGACCCTCATATCCCGAAATGGTGTGGGATCCATCTCAAGGCCAACATAATTTACAACCGAATATGAGAGTACCTTATTATCAAGCTGGACAACCTGTTGGTTATAATCAACCCCCACAACCAGTCCAACCTTCAATTCGAACACCTGCATCTGGTCCTATTCAACAGCCTGGTCCAAGTACACCTACGACTCCGCCCCAAACTGCTGCTCAGACTTTTGTTCAACCTATCACACCTATTTCTGCAATGTCTACAACTCCTATCACATCTACCCCTCAAACATCAATACAGATTCCTCAGGTTTCTATTCCGAAGTCTGGACCTACAATTCAGACTACTGTTCAGATGCCCACATGACAACCTGGTACAAGTACATTTATAACAAGTCAACCTTAGTTTACTTATCAACCATATCAAGGGTCGTACCAATATGGACTTGTTCCACAAAATCCAGTCTACCCGCAACAACCGTACCCTGGGTATACATATTAGACACCTGTTTAACCCCAATATGGTCCGGTTATTCCTGGTTATCCAAGGGGTACTCCGACTCCAAATGCACAACCTATTCCAGGTTATCTTGGATATCCTTGTCCTGAGACTGGTTTAGTTTCACAAGGTTATCCACAAGACCCTACCCATCGATTTCCATTCATAGTAACTTTGGATTTACTGGATTTATCCCGCCTTACGAATGATCCCATCTACTATCATCTGTATTGGCCACCAATGCCTCATAGGTTTCCCAGTGATATCCCAAAGTTTGAAGGAAAATCAAGAGAGGATCCTTCTAACCATGTTATGACTTACCACCTTTGGGGCGCATCTAACTCATTAATCGACGATTCCATTCTACTTAGACTTTTTCAGAGAATGTTAATAGGATTAGCTGCTAAGTGGAACATTGAATTGCCACGAGGCTCATTTAACAATTTCAACGCCCTAGCAAATGCTTTCTTAACTCATTTTCAGTTTCCAATCAGATACGACAATGGCACGGAATTATTAACTTCACTTAAACAATCTACATCTACATACATATTAGATCATATACATGAATGGAGATGTATAAGACGTTTGGTAATTTTTTTTTATCCCGGATCAAATATTGGTAGAATGGTTTGTCAAATCATTGCTACTAAAAATCATTGCTACCAAAAATCACTAAAGATGTAGCCAAAGCAGGAGTTTTCACCGAAGAACAAGTTATTGCTCAAGCTCAGTATCTAGACTTGGTATATACCCAGTCCGAAAATTTGTACGAGAATATTCCTGATTTACCGCATCCTAGTCAGATAACAACAACTCCTTTAGGGTCTCATGTCGCTGATGGTGTAATCGGTTCATTTAGTACAACTAAGAGTAAGAATAAATCTTTGAAGATTACTTCCCCTATTATAACTTTACCTAATTCACCAAAAGGAGGATCTTCCGTGGAAACTTCTGCCGATATTCACATTGTAGATTCATCTACTACAAAGTCGAAATCCAACAACAAGAAGAAAGGGAAGAAAAAGAATAAACAGAATTCATCTCCTAAAGAAAAAATTGATAAAACTGAATCACATGATGATAAAAGGAAACCTCGTTATCTTTGTCTTATCTGTGACAAGGATCATTTCACCAAGGAATGTCCGCATAGGGCTGAGGTATCTAAGTTCGTCAAAGGTTCACCCACTTACATTGTCTTGAAGGATCCTTTTCCGGTTCAAGATAGTAAAATGATTGGATCTTCTTCTAATACATCAACAAATATTTATATGATGTCTCAAGTAATGGTTGCAACTCAATCGCAAGATTATGGTAGTACAATCCCGTTACTGGTAAAGAAGTAGAAAATTCTAATTCTACACCAGCTACATCTCCTTCGGTTTTCGATCCGCTTCATATTGAGAAACCAAATCCTAATTTAGTAATCAAACCACCTCCTAAAGGTGTACTTCATAAATCAACTTTCAATCCACATGTGAGAGCTACTCAAAATTACAACATTGTCGAGGATTTAGCAATATCTCCTTCACCAATGTCAGCTTTGGAAGTGTTGCAATCAAGCCCAGCACAAAGAAAATTACTCTTATCAGCAGTTGGAGCTGTAGATATTCAGGATTCAAACCTTATAGCCTTCGATTTAGAAAATTTTACACCATGACTCCCTCATCAAATAGATTTTCAGATTCTAGTACTGGTCAAAAACAGATGTTGATTTTGTATTGTTATTGATGAAGGAGCTTCCACGTGTATTATGTCGTTAAATTGTTGGAAATCACTTGGTTCTCTGACACTTAACCAATCACCAAAAATCCTCAAAGCTTTTGACGGAAGAGGATTCTATCCATTCGGAATTTTACAGGATCTACCTATAGAAGTTGAAGGTAAAACCGTTAATTTACATGTGGAAGTAGTTGATGCCCCTCTAGTTTATAACCTTCTTCTGGGTCGAAGTTGGTCTTATGCTATGACTGTTGCCATGTCTTTCGTCTTTCAAATAATCATGTTTCCTCATCAAGGAAAGATTGTGAAAGTCAATTAGCTCTCATATTATTCGTTCGACCTAGCTTCTATGGATAGTATTCAGCACGTTGGAAAAATGACTATCCCTTATGAGGATGTAGGAGTAGGTTTAATCAAATATTCCACTTTGCTAGGAACGTTTTCTATGCCTCCACCTAACATACCGCGTACTATTTCTAATATCAATATGATTACATCAAGCACTATTCCATTTGATGATCCTTGGATAGTGCCTTCAGAATCAGAACTGGATTCGTTTAATGGCGCGATGCTTTTGAGTCCGTTTGAATTAGCATATCAAGCAGTACAGTCATTTTCTAATTCACCATCAACTGATTCTGACCCAATGAATGTGGTCAATGAAGAATCATTTTCACCTTCAAACTCAGCTATAACATCAATTTTGGATCCTTTTAAATAAGTGTTTTATACAATCGAAAGAATTCATGAATTCCTGTCGATAGATGATTTACCATGGGATGATCTCCATCATAGGTGATCATTTTTACCTGATCTTGATCGATTTGAAAATAAATTTTCATCAATTTTTATAGTTGATTATGTCAAGGAACCCTAGAGTCTGATATCAATTGCAAATATAGGTTCTAAAGTGAATTTAGGGAATATTTCTTCCACGATTCCTATTGACATATCAGTAAAGCCAGGAATTATTGAAAACATTCGTATAGGTGCCTCTTGTACATTAGATGAAATTACTACCTATAAGGCCCTATTTCAAGAATTTTGCGACATATTTTCCTAGTCTTATGAATAAATTCCAGGAATCGATCCCAACACTGTCATTCATGAAATAAATACTTACCCGGATGCTAAACCTATCAGACAATTATTACATCTGATACATCCACGAAAGGTTGCCGCTGTCAAAGCCGAAGTTGAGAAACTACTGAGAGCAGGTTTTAATTATCCTATCCCGTTAACGGATTGGGTATCTAATATTGTTCCTGTTACTAAAAAACAAGGAACAATACGAGTATGTGTCGATTATAGGGATATTAACAAAGCTTGTCCTAAAGACAATTATCCAACCCCTTATATCGACCAAATCATTGACGATTATGTTGGAAATGAAATGTATTCATTCATGGATGGATTTTCTGGATACAATTAAATAAACATACTCCCTGCTGATCAACCAAAAACAGCGTTCATTTGTCCTTGGGGAACATTTGCTTATTGTAAACTACCTTTTGGATTGAAGAATGTTGGGGAAAATTTTCAAAGGGCTATGTCTTATGCTTTTCATGACATTAAACACATTGTGCAACCTTATCTCAATGATTTACCTCCTCATTCATTATGCAGAGAAGATCATCCAACTCACTTACGAGCGATTTTTATGAGATGTAGGTATTATAAGATTCGCTTGAATCTGCACAAGTGTGTTTTTTGTGTACAATCTAGTAGGTTACTGGGATTTGTCATTTCGAAACAATGCATTTGTGTCGACCCTTCGAAGGTTGAGGCTATTATCAATTTACCTCCTCCTTCCAGACTCCGCCAACTCCAAAGTTTGCAAGGGAAGGCAAACTTTATGCGTAGATTTATCCAGAACTATGTTGAGTTAACCAAAGGTTTTACTAGGCTTTTGAAACAGAATGCTCCTTTCGTTTGGGATGAGATCGCTGATCAATATTTTGATGCTCTAAAACACGCGTTGAACCATGCACCGTTATTGCATCCACCAAATTATAGCCAGGATTACTTTTTATACTTAGCAGCCTCTGATTCTACTATTGGAATGGTATTAGCTCAGGAAGATGAATTCCACAACGAACATGTGTTTTACTATCTCAGTCGAAATCTCAATCCGACAGAGATCAAATACTCGCATGTGGAGAAATTGGCTTTGGCAAAATTTCACGTTGTCCAGCGATTTCGTCATTACATTTAGTTACGAAAAACAACGGTGATTTCTAATTGCAACCCGATGATGTATATTTTGACTAAGAAATTTCTCGGGGGAAAGTACTCTAAATGGATAGTTATCCTTTAGGAGTTTGATTTAGAATTTGAAAAATCCAAATCAAAGAAATCACTTGTTTTCATCGAACTTAAGTGTGATTTCCCAAATACTGAGACAGAAATTGTGGTAGAACATCCGATCGCTGATGAATCTTTGTTTCTTATCAGTACATTAGATCCTTGGTATGAGATATAATCATTTATCTCCAAACCAAAACTTTTTGGCCTGAACTTTCACATTCACATCGACGAAAGATCTGTTACCAGTCTCAGTAGTACAATATTGTTGGAGACACGCTTTATCGTCGCAGTGCGGATTCTGTATTTCGACGATGTCTAACCCATGAAGAGGTTGAACGAGTTTTAAATGACTATCATTCTGGAGCGTGTGGTGGTCATATGTCTGGGTATGCCACAGCCCAAAAGATATTGCGCGCTGGTTATTTTTTATTTATTTATTTAGATATTGTATTCTTGCGGTTCGAAAATGCCACAATTCATAGATTTTTTATTGAAAAATGTGTGCACCACCAGCTCCTCTTCACCCCATCATTATTGTCAGTCCTTTTGAAAAATGGGGCATTGATTTCATTACATGTAACCCTCCCTCGGCCAAGGGGCATGGGTATATTATTCTTGCAGTAGATTATTTTACCAAATGGGCCGAGGCGATGCTTACATTTGCGGCAGACGGAAAAAATGCAGCTACTTTTGTATTCAATCATGTGATTGCTTGATTCAGTGTAACCCAAGCTACCATTACTGATCATGGGAGCCATTTTAGAAACATTATGATGACCGAACTTTCTGACCAACTTGGCCTGTGCCATGATAGCTCTACTCCATATTATCTGTAGGTTAATGGTCAGGTTGAAGCTGTCAATAAAGTTTTAACCACTATAATTAAAAGGATAATTGGAATTCATAAATCGAATTCGCATACTATGATTTTCTCAACACTTTGGGCATATCGAACCTCGGCAAAAACTGCAACAAGTTTCACTCCTTTTCAATTGGTCTACGGTTTAGAAGTTTTGTTACCGATTGAACGCAAAATACCATCACTCCAATTATCCATATAGTTACTACCAGCTACCTCTGAGGAGGAAAAATGCTTTTTGTACTTAGCACAATTAGATGAGACTCTGCGCACCGCTGCATAGGTAGTCCAAGCTCATAAAAAACGCGTTAAAGCTCAGTACGATCAAAGTGTTACACCTCGTACTTTTTCAGAGGGTGACCTAGTATTGGTATATGACTAAGCTAATGATAAACTAGGAGTTGGGAAATTTGAACCTATGTGGCATGGTACTTATATTGTCAAGCGAGTGCTTGCAAAAGGAGCTTGCAAATTGATTGATTATGACAGGGTCTCTTTAGATAAACCCAGAAATGGACTTTATTTGAATAGATATTATGCTTGATTTTGTGTGAAGATCTCGCATGTAGATTAGTTAGTTTTTCTAGATTAGTTGCTTTAGATTAGATGAGTGTGTCTAGTTTAAGTTTGTGTTGACTACTATCCCTACTTATCTTGATTACTCTTGATATTGCAGATGTCGACGTCCCTTCAAGCCTACATTAGTTTTGCTGATGGTGCCTGTCGTAATACATGGAATATATCTTCCGCAGCTTGGGTTATCTATTCACCCACCGATGAATTAGTTTCTATGCATGGGGTAAGCCTTGGTCAAACAACGAATAATGTTACAGAATATAGCGCAGTGATTGAGTTATTATCTGATGCCATTTCATTTGGCATTCGGCGTTTGATCATAAGGTTAGATTCAGAACTCATTGTATTGCACTTAAACAGAGTATACGCAATTAAAAATCCAATGTTACTAAGATTATTCTTGAAGGTTCGTCTCTTGGAAAGGCAGTTTGATTACATTGAATATCAACACATTCCAAGAAATTTAGATACATTGGGTGATGCATTAGCTAATAATGTTATAAATAGACATTTGTGACATTCAAACGGTAAGTTAAACCAACATTCGATAAGTGTTGAACAAGATAGCCATCGAAAGTAGTCATATCATAGATAGAGTTTGTGTTCAAAAAATATGACATCGTCTAGGATCATAGGTTTAAAACACCTTATGATCCGAAAGGTAGTGATACAAAAATAAAAAATACAATGGTCTGCGATAATCATCCACTATCCGTGGTGATGATCATGATAATACACTATTGCTCGTGCCACTCTACGCAGATATCTCCGAAACTGGCCAGGAACGCCAGCAACATGCCTCTGGAGGCGTAGAGGAATATCGTCCATACTAGTCTCTAGTATGTCTCTGATCAACCTCTCCAGGTTCTACTCTAAATCAGTGAGAATCTCTGCTAATTGGTTCTCTGGCGGTGCAATAGCATTTGTTCGCTTCCTCTCGAAGCGGCGAAGATTGGCTGTTCTTCATGGACCAACATTTGCATTTGAAATTTTTTCATCAGTATTGGATGATTTAAAAAAAAAAACAAAAATATTAGAGTTAAAAACACATCAAAATGATTCATTTACCTGACTCGTCCCATTGTGTTCCTGGAGGAAGAGGCATATCAGGGTCATCGCGGAAATCTATCCCGGCATACGAAAAATCTTCAATGGTGAAGATCTGGTTCTGTAGCCAATGAAAGTATTTAGGTGTAAATCAAACTATCTCAAAACCCTCTCCATGAAGGGCCATCACTTGTACCCAGCAGACCATCCGAGGCTCTCTGATTCCACTAGCATCAACCGAGATAAGCTGGGGGGTAAGAGATGGAATCCTCTCCAGAGAAAAAGAAACTACGATAGCTCCATATCCAAAGTTTTTTAACTTTGCATTCTCAGCTCTGGTCAATTGGCCTTTTACATTAACCAATACTCATTCACACCAATTGAAGTGATGCCTCTATAGCATTCAATCGTTGTTTGCATCTGGGCTTTAGTAGCCATGTGTGGAGCTACACTCCCACACAATTTGGTCACTGTGAATGCAACCACTTTGATTTCAAGACTGATAATGGTTTTTATATCAATGCGGTTGTCTTTTGGATCAGCTTCTTCGTTACAAAATTCTTGTTGATAGCTAGTGATAGGCTGGCCACCTGGTCTAGATCCAAACAAGGAAATAGGTTCTCCTCTTTTGGGTAAACCTGTAAGGAAGTAAATGTCCTCCAGCTCAAGTTCGAGCCAGTGATCACCGATAATGAAACATTTTTCTTGAACATCCCACTTGTTCACTAACCATGTCAATAACTCTAATTGAGCCCTCATGCCCTGCATTGCCCAATATTTGTATAATCCACAGTTTTTTAACACGCACAATATGGGTAAAATTTTGATGGCTACCTCATCTACTGCCTCATGTTCACGTTCTCTCCATTCAAGCACTGTGGATACTATGTAATAGACACATTAAAAGATTAGATCCAATTAGAATGGACAACTTTGGCTTAATTTGAGAGAAATCATATTTTTGTTTTGTTCATGGCACCTCCGCACTTTTTGCACTAAGACAGTGCGAGCTACCGCATGCGTTATACACGAAAAGTGCAGTCCGTGGGTACTGTGTGTATTACCTGCGATACCCCGAGAGCGATTTTTTGAACCTATTTTTCTCTTAAAAAATGGGTTTAAAGCCTAAAAAGGGAATGTAAATGGACAAAAATGAAGAGAAATGTGTTGTGGATTACCTGGATTCAACGGTTTTGGATTCGAACGGTCGGTTTTTCTAATATCTCCTTCAGAACTTTTTCTACCAAAATCTCTCAACTTTCACTCTGGATGAAAATGGTAAAAATGAATTGGTTGAACTACTTTTTATAAGATTTTTTGAATAAATAAAATAATATTTTATTTATTTTCCACTTTGAAAGGTTGTTTTTCAAATAATTTTTACTTATATAAAACATGTATGTTTAATTTTTTGGGTTTTTGTACAGAATACAGGATTTTCGATTGAAATAATCATTTTGGCAATGAGTATGCTTTTTGTCACTTTTTCGAACTCGTTAAAACTTACAGAAAAGCGACACCATGTGAGTAAATTTTTATCACTTTTTCGAACTCGTTAAAACTTACAGAAAAAGGGAAACCATGGAGTTCTCTTTTAAGCCCTTTTCAGACTCTCTAAACATGAAAAGATTGTCGAGTACTTGACTATTCAAACTCGTTAAAGGAAATGAACAGTCGTCCCTTCAGTATAAGTTTACCCCTTTTCCGAAATAAAATGGACTATTTACGAAAAAGGTATACGTTGACTAATCATGGTCAATAGAGTTCTCTCTTGCATTATTTTATCCTTTTTCGAGCTTGAGAGAGTAAATTTACGAAAAAGTATACCCACAGAGTTTTCTTAAGTTTTTTTTCTGACTCCCTAAAACTGAAAAACACCAAGTTTCGCCTATACTGGACTCATTAAAATTTAACGGTAAAGGACATGTCAATTATAAATAGGAATGAACCAATCCTTCTTAGGGTTCGATTTTAATACTAAGTTGGACTCATCCGAAGGATGAGCTTACATTACAAGCAAATGCTATCCTCCTCAAGATTGTCAAAAATAAAGAGGTACTTTTTATAAATGGTGGGGTAAAAGAGAGAAAATTAATCCACTTGTTACACTTCGTTATATAAGTCGTATACCACTCTTGAACACGACACTTTTGTCACATTCATATTTGGGTTGGGAAAATCCTTTGGCCAACAGTTAATCAAACCACATTGAAAGTCTTCAGCCGGTTTCTGGGTATTAGCTTTAGGTCAATCGTCACCAAACGATCTGCAGTGTCGTTATGTGTTCAAGAGATCAATTAAATAAACCATTCATTGCAAAAATTTGTCTTTACTCACATTGACCATCCCTGAGTCAGTCCTTACAAATATTTCTTCAAAACTTGATCTAATGGTTTCGTGTCATGGGATTTCCTACGACGGGTCACTTTCTATCGATGACAACTCATCATCTAGAAAGTTGATCTATAATCCTATCAGTACCTTGGGATCTGCATGCCCTAATGGCAGGCTTCTCACCTTCGACGACAAGTTGCATCATTGACCTTCAATCGAATGATTCTGTGAAATGTTCAACTTCAGATCACAAATTCACATTTCATAGATTGTATTGTGTACTTTGAGAGCCATTGTCATTATTGGTGGTTTCTCTCACACTTGTTAACAGTTCACATCATTGACTGGTAATCAATTGGTTTCTACCATGTTCGACTTCAACACAATAAATCGCATGGATAGAATTGTACTAGTTCGAGAAGCGGAAATCAAGACCCTGGATCTAGTTTCCACCATCCAGGCTGCAAGGATTTTTATTATTCAACATTTAGTAGACTACTCATAACAGATGGCTACGTCCATGCTGTGTCTACTATTTCATGTAATTCTAAAATCATTTTTGTATCAGAACATGTAGTTAGTTTTAATTAGAGTATGGGAATGCCTACCTCAGCGATGATATATATATATATATATATATGCTTGCATTGAATGTTTTTTTAGGTTTCAACTGATGTACCGAAATCCCAATCCTCAGAATGATAAAGCACTTCACTCTTCAGAATTCTTCAAAACTCTTCAGACTTCACACTTTAGGGGGCAATCTGTTACACTGAAATTTGTCACCATGACATTGAGCTGTATATATGGGTTCATCATTACCTATTTATTGCTTCATTAGAAGTCTAAAAACATAAAGTTCCCAAATCAAGTCTTGGAACTGGAAAAAAGCTCTTAAAAATCCTAAAAAGCTTAACTCCACACTTTTCCTATTCATTCCCTACGATACTGCAGCTAATTGCTATAAAAACTGCGGCACATCCAGCACGTAAAGCTCATTAAAACTGTGGATCCCTGTAAAACGTAAAATAAAGAGAAAAGTAAGTTCCAGAAGCCCATTTAGTCGAATATTCTCCCAGCTGGGGCCTTCTAGAAGTGTTAACTGGTCGAGCTTCACCCCTTCCATTCATGAACCTTTATCCCTTCATAAATGGAGTAATCCCTTGGTTTTTGGAGCTGAAATCCCATGATGAGAGGGATTTATCCCTTCCTTTTTGGAGCTGAAACTACCTCTCTTCTGCTATAAATTGAGACCAAGATTCAGTCACAAGGGTACTTAGTACTTGGTGGTTAGTTCATAGTTCTTGCTTCTTGCTTTGGAGGGAGTACTTAGAACTTAATAGTTTTGAGAGGAATTGTTGCGTGAATATACTCTCCATATTCTGCATCATTAGCATGAGAGAGATTACAAACTCGTAGCCATAGCCTTATGCTGATAAAGAGAGTTGGAGTCTTGTCAAACTAAAGGAAATGGTTTTTCGGGACCCTGGAAGAACCTATACAAACATCAAGGCGTCACGGTTGTAAGGTTTCTTCTTTTATATTCAAAATTAATACAAATGGATTCTATTTTCTCATTGAATTGTTCATCTATCTTTTGAATGATTTAATTCTTAGATTCCTTGATCACTAAGATAGATTATTGCTTTCGAATTGTCATATTTCGCAGATGCTTTTGATCTTATTTTCCTGTCTTTAATTGTAGATCTCATTCGTTGGATCAATACTTTCAAGAATGACTGGAATGAATACCGAGAAAGCGTTGGACCTTAGGTAGGAGCATCTATCCATAGTTAATAAGTAATTCTTAAGCAAGATAGTCTAGAGAAAATGGTCTACATATATCTATTTGTTTCTAGATATCCTTAGGATACTAGGGAGGTCGCTCTTGTCCGCAAGAGGGATTCATCTGTCTAACAAAACCCAAAGATTATTGTAAGTGACAGAGATCCAATTTTACTGCAAATTTTTGGACGGAATTATTTTCTTGTTTGGGTACTCAACTAGCTCATTGTTGGGGCTGCTTTTTGTCCATTTTTCATCACCTCCTTAGCCCCTTTTTGGCCCAATTTTGACACCTATAAACCCTCTTTTTCCTCTCCTAGGTCCCTAAAATAGCCAGACCTTCATCAACCACAGTTAAAGGTAAAAGAAGTATAAGTAGAGTTGTTTCCACTATTCTATAGCTAGTATTAGGCATTTTTTTGTAATATGCTATTTGTCAACTTATAACTATGGGAAAAATAATGGATATATTGCACAATTTGTGGATTAGCTCTGTCGATTTGGAGGAATTTATGTCTTTTCAGATAGCCTACAATGGATGTGCCAACATGGGAAGCTCCAGCTCAAGCCCCCAGCTCAGCAATTCAACGTCCTTCTAGCACTTTGGCATAGTCAAAACTGGTGTAGGGCCAGCTGGCCATTCTAAAGCACAGTGGAGTTAGATTGATTGAAAGAAGTTTTTTTTTTTTTTTTTTTTTTTTTTTAGCTGCAATCAATTGTAATAGAAACTATTAGTGCAATTTAGATCAGGAAGTGCCAATTTCGTGGATTCCAGATCTCTGGTCTCCAACGCTTGATATGTCATGAAACTGTTACTAAATTTACGATGTAAGAATGCCTATAAAGGCAGAGACTCGCCTTTTGATGAGGAGGTTAATATAACACATCTTTCAGTTGTCCATTTACGTTGTGCTTTGGTGTTCAAAAGCAGAAATCGATTTAAAATGCCGGTGTGTTCCTGATTTCTTGAATATTATCGTAGGTGTGACGAGTTTCTGAAGCAGATTGTTGTAGGTGTGAATTAGATTGTAATTAGTGCTTTTCCGGGTGTGGCAAGGGCCCACCACAGCCGGTTCAGTTCAGTAGAATAGTTAGAGGTAATTCATAGGCATTGTGTGGTTAAATTCTTATTTACAGCATTAATTATTTTTGCAGATCGATTTGTTTTGCTTTAATTCACATTGCCAGAGTTTCGAAGACTTGAATTGCAGAGTATTTGGTTAAGAAAATCGATTTATGTTTGGCATAGTCCACCTGTGCTGAAGCTTCAAGGATTCAGTGATTTTAAATTACAGAGTTAAGTAGTTGTGAAACTCGATTCATGTTGCTGATTTGCATTTGTTGAAGTGTCAAGACTTTGGGTGATTGGAATTAATTAGTGTGACAGTGGATGTATGTTCGATTTTCATTTGCCAGCGTCCCCAAGATCCCGTTGAATGTAGAGTAAATTGGATTACGATTTGGTTTGGATTTGATGTCTATGTGTTTCCTAAAATATCGTTGTTTCAAATTTGTAATTGCAGAAGTTTAATGTTCCTTGAAATCGATTTGCGTTGTGGCTGAAGTTCCTATTGATAAAACCTATAACCACTGCTAATTAGATGCTTGAGTGCCTCTTCGTTTTGATTTTGGAAATTAATGTTAGCATAATTTGTTTGATTTTGGAAATCAATGTCAGTATGGGTTTCACATTGCCATAGCAAAACAATTCTAGGTCTCCACGATCAGATTGGAGTGTCCTCTTAAGAAAAACCTTGTGATTATCGTTGAGGTGTGTCTGATTTCTTCCATAGGGATTGTGTTTCACTTGTGCCTCGCTATGACTTGAGCATTTGTAGAAATAGAGTCGAGCAAACAATTTGTCCTCTCTGTAAGCAAACGAACTGCCAAATGTATTTCTGTGTGAACAAAACTTGATGGTATACGTTTTATTCGATCATTTGGTGGATAATTTTGTTGGGATCTGAATTGATAAAATGATTCTAGTAGCAGAGTATCACTCAAGTTGCAACTTAGATTCAATGGTTCATTGTGCTATGTGTTGAATGACCCTATGCCTTAAGTAATCTGCAAACCATTTCTATGTGCGTAGCTTGAAGACCATAGTTCAATCACTGTAATAGATAGATATCATTTTTCTTGAAACAGATGCACTTGGGTGGCAGAGGTAGAATTTTGTTACCTTAGAGCTTGGATTATTCCAAAAATAGGAGTGTGGAGTTAGATTCATTACAGAGTGATAGTTGAAGGTCCCTTTTTAGTCTTATCTGGAAAGTTACGAGGAGATAGTGTGTTGATTAGGTGGAAGAAAATGGATGATGCATAGAATAGTTTGAGTAGAGAGATTTTCCCATTCCTTTGGCATGTTGAAATCAGTATTTGTAGTTTCCCTGTTGCATGAAAGTAGGGTCAAGTTAAATTAGTGAGATTCCTTAGTGAAAGCCTGTATTTCTTTGAAGATAGAGTTTTAGCTAGCTTGGACTGATGTTTGAATTAGTGTGTTAGGCTTCACAATTTCAATCCACCAGAGTGACGGAAGAATTAACTCTTGCAACCTGATCATTCATTGAAAATTGAAACCTTCTTGCAAATCCCAGGGAATGATTATATAATTGCCCATGATAATGTCAACTGTGAAATTCAAGAGTTAAATTCGTCTTTGTCTCTTTTTTATACCTTGTTGTGATATGTGTTGATTAAATTCATGACATTGTCTTATTGCAGAAAGTCTATCATAATAGAAGCCTAAGTAATCTTACCCAAGCGCAATTGGAAAATTGTAATTCGAAATTGATACCCAGAGAACAGTTGCACACTCCGATAGCTTGAGTCTGATGTAATTTGGTTTGCAAAGTAGAAGTTAAAATTGCCAAGAGTAAGTGATATATATATATATATCTATATATCTATATATATATATATATATATATACATAAACAGGTCGGTTAGGTATGGAGGATTGAAGGCTGTCGTGACTGGAGTCTGTGAGAGAAATTGATATCCGAACCAGTGTGATACTGCACTTTTCCACTTAAACCTAGTATAGTGAAACTGCCATGGAGTGTTGATATTAGAAATAATTCGAGATACCATTTGTAATTACAAGTTTGTTGTGTGAGTGTGAGATCATTTATCGGTTCACTCAGATTAGAAATTCCTTTCAAAGTGTGACCTCTGAAAATCAGAATTAGGGTTTTTTTTAGATTTCTCTTGAAGCAGTGAGTCATTATTGCTGTTGATTAGTAATGGTTTTGATTCCAGATTTAGATAGATAGAACGAAGATTTCCAACTAGGATTTGCTATGAATTGATTTATTTTCAAGGTGTTTGTTTATCGATGTTTTTGCGTGCCTCCATTCTTGAATTAAACAGCATAAGGAATCGTGCAAACTTCGACTCTAAGAGCTAAATCTTGAGAGCGCAGTACAGCTCATGTTTATGAGCCTAGATTGATACATAAATATTGGTGAATTAATTCGACATTTATTTCACACAACATTTTGGCGTCGTTGCCAGGGATGCTGTAATTCCAAGATTCAGGTAATCATTATTGTCTGAAGTTTCAAAGATCTTATAGGGCTGTCAGAGGGCGGAGAGAGTACGGTAAGACATGAGTGAAGAGCCACACATCCACTTTTGTGGGGTTGCTCCAAAGTCTGACCAATTACTGCTTGTTCTCAACTTCATTCTTATTTCCTTATACATAGAAGTAGACCTAGGGATAATAAAGGTAAATTTATTTCCAGTTCTCAATTTCCTGAAAATTTTGGTTCGGTAAAAACTCCATTAACTAACCCTGCTGATCATTACGTAGGTACTAAACACGAAAAAAGGAGTACTAGTGGAAAGGAAATTTTGGAAGTAGAACTTGCAAGCCAAGAAGAAGTAAGGTTGTCCATTGGCTCTATTTCCACCAACATCAGCACCAATATGGAAAACAATGAAGGCGAGAACAAAAACAATGAGGGGAATCATGAAGAAGAGGAAGGACTAACTTTCTTTGGAGGAAACAGGAATGAACAAAGGGGAGAAACACTAATGGACCACGAGGGGGACCAGACGACGATGACGAAGAAACTACCTTCAGGTTTCCTATCCTCGACATCACCAGAAACATCACAATGAAGAGCATTCCAATGACTTCCCTGCCACTCTTTTATGGTAAGTCCTCCGAGGATCCTGCTTTTCTTTTCGAATTTGATATTTTGTGCATAAGCCATAATTACTACGATGATGCACACAAACTGAAATTTTTCCCAGCCACCCTAAAATATGCCGCACTTCGATGGTTTATGAGCTTAGGGGAAAACACCATATACACTTAGGATGACATGAAATATATATTTCTTAAGAAATACCAAGATTTCTGCAAAACTAGAGACCTCAATGATATTCTAAGAATGCAACAACTAGATTATGAAAGCCTGGAATAATATATTGAGCGCTTCCTTTATCATTTTCACAGTGTTTTGTTGAAATAGCCGAACTTTGTCGAACCTATTCTAGAAGACAGGCTAAAGTAGGCAGGAAGCTGTGTGATAGTCTCCGAGACACTGCACCTAGACACCAGAAACCTGTTTCTACTACTATCACTAGGGTCGAACTAGGGAACCTGCTGGAAGACTTTAAAACTGACATCTTAAACACCATTGGCAACCAACTCGACACAATGAAACATAAGAAGAAACAAGAAGACGAAAGGGTTGCTATGGCAATCTTTTGTCCCAGATGTAGACAAAGCATATGGAAAGAGAGTGTCCCATCAACGGTATTGAGGTTTGTGGAATTTGCGCCTTAGAACATGCTACTGGTAAATGCCCATCTCTTCCCGGTTTGCAGGTCATCTATAAAGGGAATGTTGAAACAAATGATCCATCGCAAGTAAGTAAAAATCCCTTTTGGAGAGGCCCCAATCAGAACACGTTCCCAGAACCTAGTACCCAAGGATATAGTCAAACTCAACCCTAGAACTTCCAGCCAGCATATCCTCCTTGGGCTGCTCCTCAAACTGAAAACATCCCATGGAACCAGAACTGGAGGGAAAACCCTTATACCAACCCTTATCAGCCACAGAGCCAGTTCTATGCGCCCTACCCGAATATGCCAAGCACCTCGACCTATCAGCAAGGGTATAATCCTCACACCTATCAAGGGTACAACCCAACCATGGAATCCTATCAACCAGGGTATAACCCTCACACCTATCAACAACCATTGCTGCCATCCCCTCCCTTGCATCAACTTTTACCTGCACCATCTGACCCATCATCATCTTTGCAGGCACCTCCAAACCTACCTCGCCCTACATTATTGCCTACGCAACCCGTACCTAACCCAAACCACAATAGACCACCTCAACCTGCACAAAACATAAACATCCAGTCGTTCTCTACATACATGATCACTGCCATTCCCATGAATGAAATTCAGTTACGATCAGGGAAAACAGTTAATAACGGGAAGTCAGTTGTTGTCATAGAGGAGGAGGTCCCATCCACATCATCCGAAAACCATATGAAAAATGAAAAACAAAAACAAATACAAGAAGAAGAATCAAATGAACCACCCTACCCAGAAAGACTCCTTGTAAAAAAGGAAGAGACTCCTTTGGAATATAACCTAGAAGATGAATTAGGAATGTCTGCATTAAAATTCTACTCTTGCAAGCTATTAGAGACATCCCTATTTACACCAAAATTGTCAAGGATCTCTACATCAAGAAGCTAGGTAGGAAAGGGCATAAGAACCAGAGTGTAAAAATCATGAGCCAAATGTCCACCATGATTTCTAATTTTCCTGCGAAGTATCAGGACCCGGGGAATCCCATTGTCACCATTGAAATAAACAGAGTACTTATGCCAAACACACTTGTAGACTTAGGGGCGGAAATATATGCCATGACATATGAGACTATGACATCTTTGCAGTTGCTAGGGCTTAAACCCACCCCCATAATTTTAGAAATGGCAAACAAATCTGTCATCAAACCAATAGGAACCCTAGAAGACGTAGTGGTCACTATAGCTTCGTGGAAATACCCTATAGATTTTATCATCATTTCTCCAAAAACCTCTAGACCTGGACATCCTGTAGTTCTGGGACGCCCTTAGTTGGCAACTGTTGATGCCGTCATAGGGTGTAGAAATGGAGAAATGATCATTTCCAATGGTTCCACTAGCCAAGCTTTGTTAATTTCCCCCCTGCTCAAACAGCTGCAGAAGTACCATTATGGCTCGAGAGCCCCTACGGAGATGAAGACTGTATGTTTCCTTTGTTGACATTAGAAAAGTCTAGAGGTCTCTAGGAACAGTCCGATGAACATATCTTGCACCATTTTTTATCTCACGATTCTTATATTGATTATCCGATTTCTTTTAATGGTTACCATCATGTTTTCAGTGATGGGTTCTAGGAAGCCTGCCATCCAGCCGTGTTCGCATATTTTTCCGCAATAGAGGAGAACCATGAACTCACCACAGAGCCTGTGGAAATCCCTGAAGGAAGAACCTTACACATTGGTGCCGAATTGACCATGGAACAAAAGAAACAATTGATGGATATGATTCGTGATCAATCTAGAGCATTTGCTTGGGATTACCTTGACATGCGAGGCATCCATCTAGACGCCTGCATCCATCACATTTACACTAACAAAGAGATGAGACCCGTTCAACAGCCACAAAGATGAATGAACCCAACATTGAAAGAGATTGTCAAGGAAGAGCTCCAGAAAATCCTAGCTGCGGGCTTCATCTATCCTATTTCAGACAGTAGATGGGTGTCACCTTTGGTGGTGGTGCTGAAAAAGAACGACAAGTGGCGTATCTGCGTTGACTAAAGAAAACTAAATAAGGCCACATTGCGTGACTACTTTCCTCTACCCTTCATCGATCAGGTACTTGACACACTCTCAGGTAAGAAATAATTCTATTTTCTAGATGGGTACAGTGGATATAATCAAATCTAGATAGCTAAATAAGATTAGGAAAAGACCACATTTACATGCCCTTGGGGCACCTATGCATATAGAGTCCTCCCTTTTGGTCTTTGTAATGCCCCAGCTACGTTTCAAAGAGTTGTACTTGCCATTTTCTCCGATTTGGTCCATGACCGTGTAGAAGTCTACATGGATGACTTCACAGTCTATGGAGATGATTTCGGTCAAGCTTTGTCCAATTTAGAAGAAGTGTTGATTCGTTGTTAAGAAGCAAACCTGGCCCTTAGCAGTCACAAGTGCAGAATGATGCAAACAAAGGGAATCATTCTAGGTCATCATGTGTCATTAGAAGGAATTAAAGTTGATCTGGCAAAAATTGAGTAATCTCACGTATTCCCATTCCTAGTTAGAAAAAAGAGGTAAGAAGTTTTCTGGGCCATGCAGGTTATTATCGTTGTTTTATCGAAAATTTTACTAATATTGCAGCACCATTATTTAAGTTATTAACTAAGGATGTTGACTTTGTATGGAATGTCAACTTTCAACGGACGCTGAGATACTGAGCTGATTGTCAGCTGCGATTGTTGAGAGGACAGGCGGTCTCCCTGCCATTTCACATATGTACCGATGCTTCGGACACTGCACTAGGAGTAGTTTTGGGACAAAGGGAAGATCACTATCCTTATGTTATCTATTTTATTAGAAAAAATCTTTCCCCCGCAATTATACAGTCACTGAGAAAGAATTGTTAGCAGTTGTGCATGCCATTGGGAAGTTTAGACATTACATTACCGGTTATGAGACTTTTGTCCACACTGATCATTCTACCATTAGGTTTTTAATGAATAAACCAATTACAAATGGTAGAATAACTAGATGGTTGTTGCTTTTGCAATAATTTAATATAATTGTAATCGATAGGCCTGGAAGGGATAACCTAGAAACTGAATTTTTGTCTCGTTTGAATATTGGACAGGGAAGCACAACAACTCCGGTACCTGATGAATTCCCAGACAAAGCACTACTCGCCATTTCTGCCATCACTCCCTGGTTCGCTGATGTTGCAAACTATTTGGTATAAGGGAAATTTCCGCAAAGCATGTCTGCCAGAGAAAAACATAACATTGTACAACGCATTGCTAATTATTCATGGATCAAGGGAGACTTGTTTTACACAAGACCATACCTGATCACGAGGCGTGTGTGCGGGAAGATGAAATGTACGATGTCTTGAGAGCCTCCCATAACGAGCCTTGTGGGGGGAATTTTGCTGACAAAAGAATCGCGTACAAAGTTCTCCGTACGGGGTATTATTGGCCCTCGCTCTTTAAAGATGCCAAGAAATTTGTCTCTAGCTGTGAGGCTTGCTAGCGAATGGGAAGGCCAGTTTCCTATGACGAAATGCCTCTTCAAACCCAAATATCCATTGAACCATTCGAGAAGTGGGCGTTGGATTTTTTAGGGCCCATCTCTCCGATGTCAAAGAAAAATAAATACATTTTGGTATGCACCGATTATGTCACCAAGTGGGTGGAAGCGAAAGCATTGTACGCTACCACGAAGAAGGCAGTAGTAGAGTTTCTATTTGAAGACATTTTCATGAGATTCGGTGTACTGCGCGAGATTGTCACTGACCAAGGTACCCAATTCACATCAAAATTGGTTAAGGCACTCACTGAACAATATCAGACTAAACACCAAAGATCTAACCCCTACAACCCTCAAGCTAATGGGCAAGTAGAGTCCAAAAATAAAGTCTTGGAGTCCATCCTCACAAAAACTGTTCAACTGCACCATAAGGACTGGGCAAACAAGCTATTGGAAGCCTTATGGGCTTATAGGATTACCTGGAGAAATGTGATGGGACACACCTCATACGAGCTAGTTTATGGGAAACAGGTACTTTTTCCCATCGAGTTCCAAGTGAAGACATTCAGGACGGTCACCCAATTAGGAATGAATTTTACTAAAGCCCAATAGCAGATATTGATGCAACTGAATGAGCTTGATGAGATCCGACGGGACGCGTACCACAAAACCTTGCTGGTACGAGATCAAAGAGCCAGATGGCATGATAAGTTCATCAAAATAAATTATTCCGTGCAGGCGACTGGGCCCTGTTGTATGACAGTAAGTTCAAACAATTCAAGGGTAATTTTTCTACTCATTCGTTGGGACCCTATGAAGTAGTTGAAGTCTTTGATAACGGTTCAGTACGTATTAAACCATTGATAATGAGAAAAATTCCTTTGTAGTGAATGGCCATCGGCTAAAATTTTATCATAAACCCCTCTCTCACATGATTTATTTTTGCAGGACATTCAGAAGGATCCAGGACTAGAGCTGGTTCATGGAAATGACCAACCTCTTGCTGGATCGGTTGATTGATTTTTCTTATCTATTTTTACGTACATACATATATATATTTATATAGATTAACCAGTGGACTGTCAATTTCCATATCTACAGGTGGTTCTCCCCACAGTCCATGTAGAATAAATGAGAAATTCAGCAGGAGTGGGTTTATTCCTTTATCC